>CABHPH010148730.1:10873-60256 GCA_902168325.1 Peromyscus nudipes | reverse complement strand
TGGGGACCCAGGGCGCGCGGAGCCCCGCACCCTCACTCGCACCCGCACGGAGCTCCGGGGCCGCGGCCTCGCTGGCAGGCTGCGCTGCGCTCCGGGACCGTGCGCGCCAGGCCCCGCGCTCACCCCGAGCCCTTATGCGCCGGGGTCCCCGCGCCCTCCAAGGCCCATTACCCCCGGCTCTGCGTCTCCCGTCCGCGCCCCGCAGCTCGGGCTTCACGTTCTCCGCTGCCCTCCAAGGCCCAAGAGTCCCCGGCTCCGCGCTCCCTATGAAGGGCGCAAGGGCGCAACGTCCTGCTCTGCGCTCCCCGCCGCCCTCCAAGGCCCCAAACCCTCCAATTCTGCGTCCAGGTCCTCTGCGCCCCGGGCTGCTCTCTGCCCTTCAGGCCCAAAGACCCCCGGCTCCACGCCTCTCTGCACACCCAGCCCGGCCCCAGACTCCCCGAGGAAACAGCAGCTCGAAACTTCATCCCAGCCCCAGCAGGCATCTTAGCCTCGCAGTCAGATGTCAGGAAAACTTTGTTTGAGAAAGCCGCATAGTTCTGGGTGGGTGTATGGACGCCCCACATTCTCCGTGCCCATGGTTCGAACTCGTGTTTCTGCAACGCCCCCTGCCTTGGAGTTGTAATAACTGGGCTCTTCAACACAAAGCGTATGGAATTAACACCAGAAGAGCATCGGGAAAGGGGAACTCACATTAGACTAGTGGTAGGGAGATTCCCCCCACGCCAACCCAAGGAGACTGCAAATCAGATTCGACTAGTAGTCCACATTCTACAACTGAGGCACACGCTTTTGAGGTTCGGTTTCTGATTTACCAAGTGCGCGGGACTTCTTCTCCAAGGTGTCTTCTACCTCTGACATTCTTTGATGAACTTTTATGAGTTTTCCCGGTTTGTTGTTAGGTTTTCTAGTTACTGTACTAAGAGAAACTAGCTGCAGACTACTCTTCCATCAGGTAGAGCACGGTTTGTTTCTACATCTATTCTTAGACAAGTACTCCTTAAGCACAGGAGGACCTAGAGCTAACCAAACGGGAGTCTCATCTTTCTATACACAAGACTCACAGAACTCAATCAAGTAAGTGTGCAGGCAATGACCAAGGTAAAACCCTGCATTAGTGGGATCTGCTTTAGAAACAGAATAGCCTGGCCCTAGCCTGTGGTGTCACATGCTGATAATCCTAGCACTCTGAAGGCAGAGGCAGTTGGATGTCTGTGCTAGAAGCCAGCCAAAGCTACATTTTGAGACCTCGTTTCCAAAAATAAATAAATAAATAAAATAAAAATAAAAAAATACTGAAGATTGCCTGTCAGGCAAGCTTGAAAACCCTGCATGAGTTCCTTTATATGAGTTCCCCTGCACTCATATAAAAACTGGGCATTGAGGCTGGAGAGATGGCTCAGTGGTTAAGAACACTGTCTGTTCTTCCAGAGGTCCTGAGTTCAATTCCCAGCAACCACATGGTGGCTCCCAACCATCTGTAGTGAAAACCTGCACCCTCTTCTGGCCTGCAGTCATAAATGCTGTATACATAATAAATAAATCTTTAAAAAACAAAAAAACAAAAAACTGGGCATTGATATGTGTCCATAATCCCAGGACTGGGAAGCTGGAGAAGGATAGATCCCTGGAGGTTATTGGCTGGCCAGTCTACCTAAAGCAATAACAAGGCTCACTGAGAGACCTTGTCAAAAAAAAACAAGGCGGAGGACCTGGAGAAGTGGATCATCAGTTAAGAGCTTGCTAGCTGAGCGGTGGTGCACACCTCAGGAGGCAGAGGCAGGTGGATCTCTGTGAGTTCAAGGCCAACCTGGTCGACAGAGCTAATTTCAGGACAGCCAGGGCTACCTAGAGAAACCCTGTCTCAAACAACAACAACAACAAGAGCTTGTTCCCAGTACCCACATATTGGCTCACAATCATCCATTACTCCAGGACCACGGATTCAATGTTTTCTTCCGGCCTCCTCAGGTACCAGGCACCTGGTACCTCACACCAGAGATGGTTCACATACATACATACATACATACATACATACATACATACATACAGGCAAACACTCATACATATAAAAATAAATAAATCTTTTTTAAAAAATGGCATGGTAGCCCACCATTCAGTGGCCAGAGGTAGGCAGATCTCTGTGAATTCAAGGCTAGCCTGGTCTACATAGTGAGTTCCAGGCCAGCCCGGATCATACAGCAAGACCCTGTCTCAAAAATCTAAACTAAAATAAAACGGAGAAAGAGCTAAGCTCTAGGAGGCATCTATGACTCTGTTTCCTGATTGTGGATATGATGTAACCTGCTGCTTCAAGCTCCTGATGCTTTGAACTCCCCACCATGGTGGACTGTGCCTTGACCTATGAGCCAGAATTAATCTTTCTTTCTTTCTTTCTTTCTTTCTTTCTTTCTTTCTTTCTTTCTTTATTGTTTTTGGTTTTTGTTTGTTTAGACAAAAACCTTCTCTGTGTAGTTTTGGTGCCTGTCCTGGATCTCGCTCTGTAGACCAGGCTGGCCTCGAACTCACAGAGATCCACCTGGCTCTGCCTCCTGAGTGCTGGGATTAAAGGCATGCTCCACCACCGCCCGGCCCCTTCCTTTCTTCAATTGCCTCTATTGGGGCATTTTATCACAGCCATAGCACTAAGACAGCACCTAATTGGAGTTGTGCAGGAGGCATCTTTATGGTCTGATGAGCTCTTCAAGGCCTCCAGTTGCTACCACAAGGGCACCTGAATCATGAAAGAGACGCCTTCTAAACAATACCAGTTATGAAATGATATCCAAGAAGTGAGTGAGGGCCTCGTACACGGAGATGGGGCAAAGGAGTTCAGGGGATTGTGCCAATTGACAACTACATTGCACGAGGCTCCAGTGGTGAGTTTGCTTCCAGCCTTGTCCTTGTGAGACTGGGCGTGGGGAGAGAAGCCTGTGGTGGTGACATGGGGTGAAGGTGAGCCCGGTTTTGGATGGCCAGGGTCTGAGGTTGGGTGACAGGGAGATACACTTCTTGAATTCATAATACCTCAGGTCATACGCGTACCAGTGCTTGGGGGTCACATCCGCATTGATGGCATGTATAAGTTAGTGTGTACCAGTGCTGTATAATGACCCCAAACTCAGTGGTTTAAATTACCATTTAGTTGTTTATAATTCTGTGGACAGGCCATCTGTGATGGACTCTGATAGATGTAGTACCACAGAGTGATTCAGGAATTTGTGGTCAGTTGGTGGCCAAAGCCTCTTACTTGCTGGTAAGTAGATGGCTTTGAGCAGGAGCAATGAGCAAGCATCTTAACTGGGTTGTGGGATAGCATCCAGCCGGCTAGTCCACACTCTTTCAGATGATAATGCTTACAAGATTTGCAAGAGTACCAAGGGAGGGCAAACCATACTACGTGAGCATTTTCCAAGTCTGGGCTTGTGTCTCACTGGTTAAAGAAATTTATTTGGTCAATCCTAGAATCACTGTAGGAGTGGGTTACTATATGGACACAAAAAAGGCAGAGCAAATTGGGACTGTCACTCAGAGCATACATGTGTCCTCATCCTTGAGGCTCGTGGGGATAGGAAGGGAGACACGAAGAAATGGTGCTTTTACACAATTATACACATACTCTTCACACTTGCATGTCTGGCATATCCTTCCACTTCCGTTCACCTGGGAAATGCCAGACCCCATGAAAAGCTGTCACAATGCCTCAGCACGCCGATCCAGCATCATGGATACAAACCTTTAAATGTCAAAGGAAGGCTGAAATAGCATCAAATTGACACAGCCATGCAGACATGGAGAAAACTGTCAGTTTGTCAGGATCGAGGATCAGCTAGGAGACACGCGTCAGGGCACATCTGTGAAGACTTAGTTAGATTACATTAACTAAGGTGGAAGACCCGCCTTAACCAAGGGCAGCAGCATCCTATTTCCCGGGGTCTGGGACTGAATAAAGAGAAAGGGAGCTGAGCACCAGCTTGTCTTTCTGCTTCCTGACTGAGGATGTGATGTGACTGGGTGCCTCATGTTCCAACTTCGTGACAGGTGCACCATGATGGACTGCACTCTCAGCCTATGAGCCAAACAAACCCTGCTTTCCTTACACTGCTTTGGTTAGGCATTTTGCTACAGCATAGACAAGTCCCTAATACAGGCATTTTCCACCCAACCCTATTACTCTCATGTTCCCAATACGATAGACTTCCTCTCAAAAATGTCCCTCCACCTCACTGTGGTCAAATCCATGAGACTTGGCTCTGAGTTCCAGAGCTGATCTTCATCGCACCTCTCACTCAGAGATGTGCAAAAAGGAAGCAGATTCCACCGTGCAGAGCCACGATCTAAGTGCTTTGGACAGACCCAGGCCACAGACACAAAAGAAGAGTCACCCAGAACCCAGGAGGACAGCCAGGAATGGAATTCAGGCCAACATACATTTTCAAGGTTAGACGGAGAGAGAGAAACCTATGGAAATGAAGAGGAAATGGAAAACTGCAAAGCAGACTGTTAAGGGCACCAAGAGAAGGAGATGTCGGCCCCTGTACGACCACGCCCCAGGGCAGGCTCGTGCTCAGAGGAGCTGAAAACTCAGACTCTATGGGTTTTGTGTGTTTTGTTTGCTGTCGTTATAGTTTGATGTTTTGTCTTCCTTCTTTCTTTCTTTCATTCTTTTAGAGAGGGAAAAAAAACCATGAAGTTGGGTGGCTGGGGAGATTGGGAAGTCCTGGGAGGACTTGGGGAGAGGGGAAAGAATATAATCAAGATATATTACGATATGTAATATAAATGGCCGGGCGGTGGTGGTGCACGCCTTTAATCTCAGCACTCGGTAGGCGGAGGCGGGTGGATCTCTGTGAGTTCGAAGCCAGCGAGTTCCAGGACAGGCACCAAAACTACACAGAGAAACCTTGTCTCGAAAAACCAAAAAGAAATATAATATAAATGCAAAAAATTAAAAACAAAAAAAGAAAAGACACCCTGTATGTGACCACTGACGACATCAATATGGCAGTCAAACAGAGTTCTTGCCTTGCTTTGCTCTGGGTTTTACAGCAATAGGAAAAGGCAGTTTTTTGTTTTTTGTTTTTTTTTTTCCCAGAGCATAAATACTGCCAGCATAGTCGGATTGCAGCTTGAGAAAATGTTTTAAGAATGAGTAAGCAAGATCATGAATATTTGTGAATGAAGCATGGCAAGGCAGAACTAGGTAAGAAAAAGGGCAAGTCTTGATGTAAAAACAACACTAAATATGGAATGACTGACATTTTATGAAATCTTTGTTTGTTTGAGAAAGGATTTCTCTGTGTATCCCTGACTGTCCTGTAACTAGCTCTGCAGACCAGGCTGGCCTCGAACTCACAGAGATCTGCCTGGCTCTACCTCCCGAGTGCTGGGATTAAAGGCGTGCGCCACCACTGCCCAGCTTATGAAATCTCTTTCATAAGGAAATGTGCCTATTTTGAGCCTTTAAAAGCCTGTTTTCATGGCTCATCCATGTCGTGTTGTGAAGGGGTCTTCTTGGAGCCAACACATTTCACACAACAGTCAATGAGAAAAGAAAAATCTACTGACATCAAGCCACTACAGGGCCTGAGTAGGGCCACAGAACAGACTTGGGAGCTGAACTGTGACCCGGAGCCAGAATGTGAGAGAGCTTTGAAGCCTGGAAATCACAAACATCTGTGTCAAGTTCAGTTACATTTTCCACCAATCGGGATTCAAAGACTAGGACTTTCCTAGGAACATCCATTAATCTCTCCAGCCCCTGTATTTCTTCCTAAGTATTTGAGTCATATGCCTAGGTACTAGTTTACTGTACCCACGAGTTCTTGTTCTTTCTTTTCATTTTTCCACATGCCCAGTCACTGCTCTGCTGATATATCCCCTGGTGTTTTAGTTTCATTGAGATCTATTTTATTCTCATCTCGATGTTTAAACTCATAGATTATTTAGAAGTGTTTAAAAACTTCAAAATGTCTAGCGTCTTTCTTTTCATAATGAATGTTTCATCTCCTTACCTTGGGGTTGGAGAACATGGCCTGTAGGATTTTCACTCTGATACTTGCTCAGACTTCTAGCAAGGGCAATCTTGTATATTCAAAAGTGTGTGTTTGGACTGGAGAGATGACTCTGTGGTTAAGGGTGTTTACTACCCTTACAGAGGACCCAACTTTCGTTCCTAGCACCTACATTGGGCAGCCCACGACTTTTAACTTTAACTCTAGGGGATCCAATGCCTCTGACCTACATGAGCACCTGCACATAACAGCGTGTGCATGTGCGTACGTGTGTACACACACACATACACAGACACACACACACACACAAATAAATCAGAGCTGGAGAGATTGCTCAGTGGTTAAGAGCATTTGCTGCTTGTGTGGAGGACCCAGGTTCAGTTCCCAGCACCCACATGGTAGCTCACTACTGTCTGTATCTCCAGATCAGGCTCTCTCTTCAGTGGACACTAGGCACATACACACATGCAGGAAAAATACTCATACACATAAAAATATGTATCCTTAAAAATTAAAATAATAAAGGTTATATTTTCTCTTTACTTCAGGGCTTTGTGTTAATTGATTCAAGCTTGTTAAAATTTCTATACACTTAAGATTTAAAAAATCAAAAATTTGCTGGGTGGTGCATGCCTTTTAATCCCACTTGGGAGGCAAAGGCAGGTATATCTCTGAGTTCACGGTCAGCCTAGTCTACAGAGAGAGTTCCAGGACAGCCAGGGCTACAAAGAGAATAATAAATAAAAAAATTATTATTGTGTGTGTAAGATGTGTGTGAGTACAGTGCCTTCACACCTGTGGAGGTCAGAGAAGAATTGTGTACAGTCACCTCCCCCCTTTCACCTTTACTTGGGTTCCAGTATGAAACTCAGGTCACCTGGCTGGCACACTTGGAACCACTGACCATCTCTGCAGCTCCATCTCTGCAGCTCCATCTCTAGATGACCTTACTGGGAAGGTGCTCAGGCTCCTTTTGCCATTCCAAACTCTCACAGTAGCATCTTCTTCATCTGGAGTCAAAGCTTTGTGTGTCCGAAGGTGCCCACAGCCTTGGGTCACATAATATTTGCTTCTTCAATGTGCATCAATCATCAGGAATGGGAAAGGTGTGTGTTCTTGCTGTTATTCAGTAAATGCCTCGTGGGCTACAATTCTTAGAGGGAGCCTTAAGCAGGAGTACACCTAATAAATCATTCCATCCAACCATTCTATAAACCGAAGGTATCTAGTCTCTAGTCCCCAAAGAAGGAAAACACGTGCCTCTGTTTTTTTAACCAAGGAAAAGTTTTATTTAAACTGTGCAATCAATCAGTATGTAGACAGCAGTTTTCATAAACATTTTGGCATTTAAACTTTTATTCATTTTTTGGCATGACCTGTGGGGTAGAATATAAACTACCCAGGGCGGGGTAGGGATACTAAGAATTATTTGCTATCATGCTAGGAAAAGAAAACAAACCCACATTATTAAACAAAAAAATATGTTTTAAGAAGACATTTTAAGAAGTACATTCAAAAATCAAGGCAAACATTCGCTTTCTTCATACGATGGAGCCTGCAGAGCTGGTCCCCTGAGTCAAGTAGAAATCGAATGTAGCTCAGCTCCACAGGCCACGAGGAAGCTAGCAAATGCTGCCCTTGTAAGGAAGCAGAGAGGCAGGACCCAGAACACCCACTGCATAAAATAACTTAACTGGCTCCCACACTTCATTAGATTCACATCTTTGAAATAGAAAAAAAAATTCCTACACATAGAGACATAAACTTTTGTCCAACGACAGTAACAGACAGACAGATTTTCTTAATACCTGTCCTAAACTCTACCAAGTGGCTAAGGCAATGTCTGTGTTCAGGCTTCCCACCAGGAAAGGGTTTTAGTTTTGGGAAAGGAATGGAGGACGTAGAATGTAGCAAATAAGAAACTCTATAACACCGGGCAACGAAGAGTGGCTTTTGTTTGTTTGTTTGGTTGGTTTTTTTAAGAGAGTTCAATGGGAAAAGTAATTAACACTCTTTCTAAAGGTTTAAGTCAAGATGTGTTTCTCCACCATAAAATATGGCTGAGACAGAAACGTAAGGGAATCTGTATAACCTTGCCGATAATTGAGGGAGTGAAGCTGGCCGATGCAAGAAAAGAAATAAATGTTCCTTTGTTAAAAATGAAAGATGAGGCTGGGGGCAGGGGGATGTAACCCCTTTAATCTCACACTCAGAGGCTGAGTTCAAGGACAGCTAACTTCCCCATATTCCGCACCTCATCCTGGTTATCATCCTACGAACGGAAACAGCTTTCCCTCTTCTACTGAAGAAATGCTGAATGTTAGGGTGCAATTAGAAGTCGTTCTTCAGAACTGAAACAAGGCCAGTCTTGATCCAGAAATCAGAACAAACTAGAGCTCTGGGGTCTAAACCATCCAGGAAAAGAACAACTAGAAGATGAGCAGGAGAAAAAGGTTGGAGTATCCCAGGAGATACCCATGCTGATGAAGAGAGGAGAGGCAAGGTCGATGGGAAGCTTCAGAGTGGTCCAATCAGAAGGCTGCACATCCATCACCGCTTAAGTGAAGGCAGAAACCAGGCGGCAAGGCCAATGTGCTTTGGAAAGAAAACTAAGAATGAATCTGCCCTGTCTTGTTCATCTATCCAGGATCCCTTATGTGTTGAGACCTTCCCTCGACCCTTCTCCAGCAACATGATCAATGAGGAGAGAAAAACGGTTTTCCAAACTTTCTGATGAAGCCCAACACAGCTGGAGGCAAACATTTCAGATACTTTCCCTTTGAAAACATAGAGAAGACTGGAGTTAGGAGCCGGGCAGTGGTGGCGCACACCTTAAATCCCAGCACTTGGGAGGCAGAGGCAGGTGGATCTCTGCGTTAAGGCCAGCCTGGTCTACAGACTGAGTTCCAGGATGGTCAGGGCTACACTAAGAAACCCTGTCTCAACACCCTCCACCCCCGGAAAAAAAGACAGGAGTTAGTAAGTGCATGAAGCTCACTTCCAAAAATGCTTAAAGTTAAATTGTCTTTGAAGGGTTTTAGAGACAGATTTTAACGTGCTTTCAAAAAACTACAGGGTCCATTTTTTTCCGGTCTTTGAAATTTTAGAGGTCTCCCAGCGGCAAGGGAACATCAGATTTGCTATCTCTAGAAGACCTAGTACCATGCCACTGAGAGGACCTCCACAGAAGTCTACAGAGAAATCCCCAGAACCTGTGAGAATCTTACAATACATGACGAAAGGAACTTGGCAGACACGGTTCGTCAAGGACATCGCCTTGGATGATGAAGGCCAGAACAGTCTAACCAAATGAATACTTAAAACTGAAGAACCTTTCTTTTTGGGGGTCGGAAAAAGGGGAGGAGAGGGGCTATGTTGCTGGTTCTGAAGAAAAAGGGGTTCACAGCCTTTAGAAGCTGAAGAAGGTAAGGGAACAGCTTCTTCCCTGGACCTCAGAGGGATGCAGCCTCATCAGCAACTTCACTTTATCCTAGAGCTGGGGTGGTGGCCCACACCTATCATCTCAGGAGTATGAGGCAGGAGGACTGCCACCATTTGAAAGCCAGCCTGGTTTACACAGCAAGTTCCAGGATGGCAGAATTTCCAAGCAAAAAATTTCCTCAAAAAGAAAGAAAAAAAAAAGAGTTTGGACCTACAGAATTCTAAAACAGTTACATGTTGCTGTTTACAGACATCAAATTAGGGATAGTTTGTTAGAGGAAATTGCAAGAAAATCAATATGGCACCTGCCTGCTAGAAAAGCCTGCAACACATACATTGCATTAGCCTGTGAACTTATATCCTGAGCATAAACAACCCCGCACAGACCCTATGGTTGCCTTCGACACGTCACTAAAACTCACAATTACAGGAGCGGCTGTGCACAGTAGTCTCCAGAACCCACCGCTCTGTGCGCACAGATCGCGGGAGTGACTTTTGACTTCTACCAAAGCAATTTTATCTGAGACACATGTAGTACATTTTCAGGCAGAAACATCTGCAAAAATACATGGCTGGCCCCCAAAATAGTGATAGCTCTTTACAATACAGTTCAAACTTTTTTTTTCCACATCTGATATGCAAAACGGACATCTGATGATATGCAAATGTACAGAAAGGAATCGTGAATCACAACAGTCCCTGGCCCACTCATGTATGGCAACGTTTCCTAAAATAACACCCCCTCCTTATTTTGCTATGTAGAGCAGGCAGGCCTGGAACTCACCGAGATCTGCCTATCCTTCCTGACTGTGTACCATGTCAGCTTTTGATGACATGAAGAACTGTTTTCAACGGTGTCTAACTGAGGACTTGAACAGTGCTCCTGAGTCGTCGGAGCCTTTATTTTTTTTGCAGAAGCCCTCCAGAAAGCACAGACGCGATCACACCCCAGTCACTGCCACATTGCTGGCGTGCTTGTGTTCGAGGTAATGGTAAGAAAGCCTGTAGCATGTCAGCAGCGTCTAATTTCCTTGCTACTTTCCAAAAAAATCATTTAATGGATAAATCTGTCTTTTTTAAATCTCTAGGCTCTGTAAAAAAAGCCATTCTTCTCAAACCCAGGTTTCCATTTGAGATGGAAAGCCCAGCTTCTTTGATGTAATGAAAACCTTACAATTTAGGGACCACATTTTAACTCAAAGCACTGCCCACCCAAACAGTGGCTCGTTTCATTTGCCTTCCTCAAGCTTCCTGAATAACCAGAGAACAACTTTACATAGGAATACAGACTATACAGGCAGATTTAGGGGTTCCCATAGTACCCAGTAACAGAGGAGCCTGATGTTATTGTATCCATTGACCCATCACACTCACGGCCTCTTATGGAAGTACCACACCATTTAGCAAAAATATCCCTGTGGTCGAACCAGCAGATTTCACTGAAAATCCTTAGGATGTCCTCTGGACACAGAGGAGAGGTTCTGGAGAGACATTTCATTAACATAGAAACAACAAACAACAGTTCAATGTACAGCTAAATTTCCCTATATTCGGAAGTAACCTTAAATATCTTTGGTTTTTAATTTCTTTTTTAATTTGCTGATATAAAGTCCTCGAATAAAAAACACTGATAAATACCACTCTAACTGTATTGCCTTTAACTATGTAAACTTAGCCTTTTGGTATTTTCTTTTTGCCTCTAACGCTAGATTCCCTATCTGCTTCTTCTAAATAAATTTATTTTAAATCTGCTCATCTTTACTTACAGGCTAAATTATATATTTTAATGGTCTTTGGTATGAAAATAATGATGAGCAGTATATTGTAATATTTGACATTAAAAATGACAGCCAGGTTACAGCACTTCTAACAAATATGTCTTTGGAAAATGAAACTGTTACCAGTTTGCATATCAGCTTATTTGGAGTTGAAATATGATGAAGAAATAATACCATGAGAAAGAAACGCTAACCTTCACACTTTAGTTAGAATTTCATACTTCAGACTTCAAAGAAGCTTGCTTTCGCCAAGCTGAGAGCCTCTGTTGAATATTAAATACCTTATTCCATGAGATCAAAATATTTATTTTTAGTTATAAGATTTGTTTTTTTTCTCTCCAACAAGTAATTTCAAAAATTTGAAATACATTAATACTATAGAGTTAAAGATTTCTTTGCTTGCTGAAGAAAAAAAAAAGGCCCTACAGTTGAAATACTTTGTAACATCTTCTGGTAAGGAAATTACAACGTATTTTAAACATTCTGGTGACAGTAAGGTAGTTAATGTCACTAGTCTAATTAATTAACTGTAACTATCAATATAAACCCTACAGTTTAGGGTTAGAAATTACTTGTAATTGAGTCTATTCATAGCTGTTATTAGTGAACTCAATTTAGGGTAATTATAATAGACATTTCATTTTCTACTATAAATTCTTTGGTAAGAGAATTATGAATTATGACTGCATAAGAACAGAATGAAAGGTTAAAAAAATGAACTAGCGAATACTTATAAGCTAAAGGTCTACTGTAACTAAGGGCCTATTCATCAACAAACAGCACTTTCTTCTGGGACAGTGTCCCCTCACACCCTTTCAGACGACCCAGGCAGGGAACACAGTTCACGTGTGTGTGGCCCTAAGCCTGAAGTCTCTCCTTTACGTTCTGTTTGCTTTTGAAGATTGAGAACAGCCGATCCCCTTGGACCTCTGCGTTTCAGATACTGATAGAAGTTGGCCCACAGACTTCTACTGAACCAAACAACACCATACCCTGTCAATGCACCCGCCCATGCGTCATGAGCTCAAGAGAAACAAAACAAACAAACAACAACAAAACAAAAAAACAACAGAAAAATTCCCTGAGTACAGGAAAGAACAATAACACTAGAATAACTTTTAAGAGGAGGTAGTATAAACAGGAGCACGCAGGCAGGGGAAGCCGGTTTTCTTGCCTCCCATTGTTCACCTAAAGCTCTGTTTTTTCTTTCTTTTCTTTTTCTTTCTTTCTTTCTTTCTTTCCCCCTGCAAGTTGCCGAAAAGCCCACAACACAAGGAAAGCGACAGAACTGTGCTCAGAAGCGGCAGCTGGCACATCCTGTGGGTCAGGTTCTAAGCGCGTCCAATTTGGCACAAAACTTAGAATCACAATGAAAAACCGTGGCAGGGTCATCGAGACAGATGACCCCAGGATGATTATCCAGCCACTCCCTTGACTTTAGGACCCCGTTGGGCAGGACCTGTCCCATCTGTAAAGAGAGGGAAGGTTTCAAGAGAAAAACCCACAGAGGGTCCTTCCTTTAAAATGCAACTGAAAAGCCATTCCCCAAAAAACTGGGGGGAGGGCCAAACCCACGGTTTTGAAAGGCTGAGGACGTGCCTCTCCTCCCACGCAGCTCAGCCCCTAGGTTGTTGCCTCAGGACTGAGAAGGCCCTGCTCTAAGGGGCTGAGTCAACAACTTGCTGATTTCAAACCAGGCAGAGGATGAACTCACTCCTGGAGTTAGTGGGACAGGAAGCCACAGTAAGCTCCGCCGCTGGGGTGGCGGGGCACAACGGCCCCGGAGAATATCACCAACAAGGTGCCAGGTAGCAAAAGAGCTATCGGTAAGACCCAAGCTTTGTTAAGGCAAATTTTTGGTACCCTTTTTCCTAAACATCTTCATGAATATTAAAAAGGTATAAGGCAAAAATTTTCACACTACATACTGGAAGGCACTGCTGTTATGAAAACCGCAAGTTCATCTTAGAGTCTACCGCTTCGTGGGTCTTCGTTCTTGAGACTTCATGACACGTCTTCACCATGTGAAGCCAAACGGGGATTTTAAAAAAGAAAATCTGAACCATTTAAAAAAAATGCACTTTTCTACACTGTGTTTTGCAGCGAGTTCGGAAACTCTGAAGATGTCCCACCAAAGAGGCGGACCGTGGGGCCAAGCGGAGGGCGGCTTTTGCAGGCTGAAGGCAGGCTGGTTTGGGCTGGAGCACAGTATTCCTGCCCTGGTGCTCCAATCCCAACAGCCTGGCAAGGCTATGTTCCCCTATATGCTATGGAATGGTTCTCTTCTCCAAAGAGACATATTTGTTTCATTCATTCAAACAAATATAGTCCTGTATTTTCTCCTCACAGCCAGAGGTCTTAATGTTATCCAAATCACGCAGATGGCACAGTTGGGGAAGAAGAAAAAAAAAAACCAAAAAAAAAAAAAAAAAACCCAGAGCTTCAGATCAACGTTCTTCCTCATCTACCCGTCGGACTCCTCAGGCACACACATCACACACACAATGGAAGTCCTGCTGGCTATGCCGCTGAGAGAAACCAGCACTGAAGGAGGCAGCACAGCTCTTCAGAGTCCGCCAACAGCAAACTGAGGTAGCTATTCAGCAGAGGGCTCGGGCAGTCTTCCCTCCGCTCCAGTGATGTATCTTAGAACACAGTCAAGCATCCTGACCGCCCTTTTTCACATTGTTGACAGCTGAAACATTCAAAATTCGTGCGCTTAAAAATAATTAAAAAAAATTTTTTTTTAAAGATTAAAAAAAAAAAACAAAAACCAATCAACAGTTAAGACATCAAGATTTTCACAGGCTTTGGCTCCCTGTTCATTGTCCTTCGAACAGATGCTTGTGAATCCCTGAGCATGGCTGTCTAGACGGGAAACCCCTCGGCAGCAAAGCGCAGCCCTGCAGACGGTGGCTGTGGGGCTGAGGAGGAAGTCTGATCATCTGGCAAGGGCTTCACAGGGTCTCCATGCTTCTTCAGCACACCATCTCCATCAGCATCACCACCGGCGAGGGAATTCGAGGTGGGAGGTGTGCCGCTGATGACCGAGGACAGGTGTATCTCATCATTGGACTCGTGGGAGAACCTTCCAGAATCCCCTGTCTCATGGCTGCCTTCACTGTTTGCTGAATGCTCAGTGTCGAGGGCAGCCCTAAAGGGTCTTGGGAAGCTGGTGGTCTGGCCTGGGGAGCTGGGGGAGTCCTCATCACTGATGAGCACGGTGGTGCCTGGCTGGTAAAAGCAGACGGGCTGAGTAAATCTTCTTTGAGTCTAGGCAGAAACAGATAAGGTAGCAATGAAACAACACACAGTCCACATGCATGGACCAAAAGTCTCCACTGTGAATGGACTGTTGGGGCCAGTGGTTCCCACAGGCAGCTGGGAGCATTTCTGAACTGCTCTATCAACCGGAATGTTAAAGCCTTCCTTGGTGGGACTGGAGGACGGCTAAGTGGTTTAGACCACATACTGCTCGGGCAGAGAACCTGAGGTTAGTACCTACCACCCACATCAGGTGATTCACAGTCATCTCTAACTCCAGCTCTAGGTGATCCAACACCCTCTTCTGGCCTCCAAGGGTGGGATTCATGTACATATATCCACTCAGACAGGCGCGCGCACACACAACTAAAAGTTAAAAATCTTTAAAACAAAATACCCAAAACTTATGGTTATTTTGATACGAGCTCACGTCGCTCTCTTTTCTTACGGTCCTCATGTCCCACTGAAAACCACAACTCTGAGGACTGTCCCCCTGTCTTCCTGGCTGTCATTCACCGCTGCTAGTCACAGACTAGAATCAGGACAATGTCAACTGTCCTTTAGCAGTCACTCAACACAGCTCTCCACTGCCGGAACAGAACCTGGTCGGCCCAAGACTATTCACTTACATTCTCCCATTTTCCTATTCTTTCCAATCACCATTTCTTATGTCATGGACAGAAGAGGATTCTCCCACGGGTGGATTACCTGTTCAACTTTCATCTTCTTGGTGTCTTGGAAAAAAAGCCACTTTTTCTTGGTGTTGTTTTTAATTATAGGACCATAGCTATTGATGATCAGATCAGTCCCTCCCTGAGGAAATACAAAGGGAAAACACCCCAGAATTAGAGATCTGAGTTCATTGCAAGAAGTACACAAAGTTTTTTAATGTCTAAAGAAGACAAAGGTCTCCAGGTAGTGGTGGTGCACGCCTTTAATCTCAGGACTCAGGAGACAGAGGCAGGTGGATCTCTCTGTGAGTTTGAGACAGTCTGGTCTACAGAGTGAGATCCAGGACAGTTAGGGCTACACAAAGAAACCACAAGCCTTGACAAAGACATGAAGTAGCACCCTCTGGTGATACTTCCTTGTAATATTCTGCTTCCTCAGACCATTAAGAGAAGGCTCTTTAGGTATCTACGTAGATATTTATTTATTTGTTTGTTGATTATATTTTATGTGTACAAGTGTTTTGCCTGTGTGTACATATGTATACCATGTGCCTGAGGAGGTCAGAAGAGGGAGTCAGATCCCTAGGAAGTGGAGTCACAGACGGTTGTGAGCCACCATGTGGGTGTTGGGAATGGAACCTGGGTCCTCTAGAAGAGCAGAAAAATGCTTCTAACTTCTGAGTCATCTCTCTAGCCCATATCTTTCTTATTTTAAAAAAATCTTCTTTGGAGGTGACAGAGATGGCTCAATGGTTAAGAGCACAGGCTGTTCTTTAAGAGAACCAGGAACAAGTTACCAGGACCCATATGTCAGCTCATAACCATCTGTAACTCCAGTTCCAGATGATCTCATGCTGTCTTCTGCCCTCCTTGGGCACTGGGCACACACATGATGCAGAGACATTATATGCAGGCAAAACACTCGTACATATAAAAGATTTATATAAAAGTGATCTTAAAAAAAATCTCGCCGGGCGGTGGTGGCGCACGCCTTTAATCCCAGCACTCGGGAGGCAGAGCCAGGCGGATCTCTGTGAGTTCGAGGCCAGCCTGGGCTACCAAGTGAGTTCCAGGAAAGGCGCAAAGCTACACAGAGAAACCCTGTCTCGAAAAACCAAAAACCAAGAGCGTCGTGAGCAAAAAAAGAAAAAAGAAAAAAATCTCCTTTGTATGTGGTATCCTCTGGGGTCAATTCAGGCAACCATCAGTCTCAATGTAAAATAATTTAATAAAAGTGTTGATGCCATAAGTGCAGGGAAGCCCAAATTATACTAAATAACAGCTAATGATGGTGTATCCCAGCTCCCCATAATCCTGTCTAATGTCTGTCTGTCCCCACCTCTTCCTGTATCTTCTATCCTTTGTTCTTTCACGTGTCCTCAACTTCTCCCCCCCAAACTGTGGGTGGATGGATCATATAATTATAATTAACAGGGGTATGTATACAACACATTCAACACACTTTCCTGGTTAAGTTAATGTCACACAAGGAGAGCAGCATCATGTAACGAACCTTCGCATCGATGAAGTTGCTCGGCATCATAGGTACCAAGGACTCTTCATTCTCTGTCGCCCTCTCCAGGTTCTTCCCCATGTCACTCCTGGCGGCTACAGAAGCACTGGCTCGGGATAACGGCTGGGTTCCATTCTGTGCCGTCTTGGAGGCAGATGACTTCCTGAAATATTGGTAAGAAAGAAAGCCTGCTCACCTCATAGAAGATATGGGCAAATGTATCAAATTTGGCATTTAATCAGAACTTTTTTTTTTTTGACGCAGTAAGTTGTGTATCCCAGACTGGCCTCAAGCTTGTAGAAGAGAATGACTTTGAATTTACTTTTTTGCTTTTAAAAATTTTACATTGATTTATTTACTGAGTGTGTGTGTGTGTGTGTCTGTGTGTGTGTGTGTGTGTGTGTGTGTGTGTGTGTGTACACATGCATAAGTACATGTGAAGGTAAGGGATCAACTGGCAAGACTCGGTTCGCTCCTACCATGTAGGTTTTCAGGACTGAACTCTGGTATCAGGCTTGTGAGCAAGCACCTGTATCCACTGAGCCACCCTGAACCATCCTGAAGGCCCCTTGACCTTGAACTTGGTCCTTCCATGCTACCCTGGGAGGTGTGTCACCACACCTGGCTTTCTGTAGTGCTGGGGAAGGAACCCGCGCTTCAGGACACAGCTGAGCACTCACGAACTGAGCTAGCTCCTCAGCCCACAGCTTTCCAAACAATGGGCTTCTTCAATGCCTGTGTCTCAGATATCTTTAGCATATAAATACCAGATCTTTAGCTTTATTCACTACTGTGGTGTTTGTGATTTGCCTGACAGCTGATGGGTAACACATCTCTATGTACTTCATTAGCCTGTGGTTCCGGCCACTTGTCCTGGACCTCTCTTGGTGACTAATGCATGTCTGGTGTCACTACTTAGACTTGAGATCATAAGGAAGGGACGAGCTGGATCAAGTGTGCCATTAAAATAGACACAAAAGCAAAAGCCAGTCTCTCAAATATACTTCTCATTTTCTCAAAATGATACAGCAATGCAGAAACCAAATCATCATTTGGGTTTTTTTACCGGAATAGTATTTTTTTGCCCCCCCCCCCCCCGCCCAAATGGCAGGAAAATGATCTCAGTATGAATTCAGCACATTCCGGGCTGTAAAAACCCCATAACATAACACTCCTTTTAAGGAGGAAAACAACCCAGTTGATTCTACAAGGCACTTGATTTCAATTCATTTTCCTGCAGCTGCTGTCATTGAAATGTTTTCTAAGCATTACAGCATTTCTCTCTTTGCATACATACGTACATTTTACATGTGTGTGCATGTGGAGAGCTGTGGTGGACCCAGGTGTCAATCACTTCCCACCTTACATTTGAGGCTGAACCTGGAGCTTGCCATTTCCCCTAGACTGGCTGTAGGGATTTTCCTGCCTTTACCTCTTGAAGGCTGGGATGATAGGCAGGTACCACACCCGCCTTGCATCTCTGTGAGTCCTGGGATCTTTGGTTCTCACACTTGGCACCTTACCTGTGAGCCATTCACTCCACGCCCTACACCAGCATCTCTAGCAAGAGAAACAAACGCACCTGGCTTTGCTTCGGCATATCAAGATGAGAACACAGATGAGGATGCAGGTCAAGGCTATGCCAACGCCTACGGTGATACCAGTCATTGACTTCTGGTCCAGATGGTAATAGCCTGAATAAACTAGAGAGGGGGAGCACGTTTACACAATCAGAAGAACCAACCACATTCCACACATCACAGTTCAGACAGCTGCTTTTCTGTAATTTGCCTTTTATCTCATAGGGAAGCTGTTGACATTACATCTAAGCAGAAAAGTCATGAATTGATTTTTGCCAGTGATTACAGAAGTCAATTTACCTTCTAGTATTGAAGATCAAGACCATATTTAAACAGCATACTATTATATCAAACAATGAACGCCAATCTCGAATTTTATTTATTTGTTTTTTTGGGGGGGGGATAGAGTTTCTCTATGTAATAGTCCTGGCTGTCTAGGAACTAGATTTGTGGACCACGCTGGGCCTTGAACTCACATAGATCCTCCTGCCTCCGCCTTTGGAGTGCTGGGACTAAAGGTGCTCGCCACCACACCTGGCCCCTTTCTGTTCTTAATTCTGACTGTCTGCTCTTCTTACCTTCTCCCGCACCAACCACTGAGTGACTGCCCTGTAGCTCCAGAGTTCCTAATGTGTAGTCACCAGGTAGCTTCTCTACTTAAAGCTGCTCTCTTATTTCTCCACAGAAAAGCAGAGTGAGGTGTCCAGTCCTGGACCCCAGGGGGCACTGGCTCCCTTTAGACAGGTAGACATTGAGAGTCCTGAGTGGGGGTGGCTGCCTAGCCACATTTCCCTCCCTCCCAACTGTTTTTCTGGGTAAAAACTGTCTGGGAGAGCTGTTTTTCTTAATGAAAGCCAGGTTCCTCCCAGCCTTGCTTCCACAACCACCTCTGCTGTGGTTTCCTCAGAACCTCCCAGGACGCTCACGCCCACCAGCATGCAGCTCATCCAGCCCAGCACAGCCGGGAAGCAACTGGGAGCTGAAAGTTCATTCTGAGGTGATTTTCCCTCTGCCTTCTAGGACCACAGAAGAGAGCCATGCAGCCCAGAAACCCCAGAACCCCACCAGCAACAATTCAGCAAACCAAGCCTGGAGTCTGGGGTGCGGCAGCTGTGGGAGCTGAAGTCAAGTGTTAGGGGATGAAAACACAGTGACTGTGGCAGCATCCAGACCTTTGGCATCAGAAGAATCCAAACGCTTGGGTCTCTGGTTTGATTCCGAAGTGTCCTTGGGCAGGACAACCAGCTCCACGGAATTGGAAAAGGGCCCTTCTCCCACCTCGTTGGATGCAGATATCTTGACGATGTACACGTTCCCCGCCACCAGGTTTTCCAGGAGAGCCATGGTGATTGCCCCTAGAAACAGACAAATTAAGTAGACTTTTACAGTCATACAAACATGGACCTGCGTTTAAGAAGTATTTTTCTAGGGATAAATTTTTAAAACAATATTTTTTTCCAGGGGTCTGGAGAGATGATGGCTCAGCCATTAAGAATGTCTACTGCTCTTGCAGAAGACCTGAGTTCAATTCCCAGCACCCACATCATGCAGCTTACTCCAGCCTGTAACTCCAGCTCCAAGGGGTCTAATGCCCTCTTCTAGACTCCACAGTTACCCACAGACATGTGGCATGCACACAAACATAAATAAAAGAAGTAATTCTTTAAAAATAAATCTTTTTACTAATTGGAAAACAGATTTAAATATGGATACATTGATAAATCCATTGTTGACATTTTAATTATTTGTACATGTGTACAAATGTATCAACACAGATTTTTCTGTTTGTTTGCTTTTTCAAAAACACTATTTTTTTGGTTTGGTATGGTGCTGGGATTGAACCCAGGTCCTTGTGCATACTAGGCAAGCACCCTACTATCCAGCTACATCCAAACCCCAAATACATATTTACCTCGTGCACTTTCATAGCTTAATATTTTCGCCTAACATTGTACTATGCATATATAGACACCTCATAAAGACCTCTAGAATGGTATTTTAGGTGGAGGGTTTTTTTTTGTTTTGTTTTTTTAATTTGTTGTATTTATTTATAACTGAGACAGGGTTTCTCTGTGTAGCTTTGGAGCCTGTCCTAGAACTCACTCTGTAGACCAGGCTGGCCTTGAACTCACAGAGATCCGTTTGCCTCTGCCTCCCAAGCACTGGGATTAAAGGATTGTTTTATTTTTAATGATGTGTAAGTGCATTTGAATGTGGTACCCACAGATGCCAGAAGGGGCATGAGATATCCCCCCCCCCAGCTAGAGTTATAGGCAGTTGTGAGCAGCCCTAATTCAGGTTCTGGACACAGAACTTGGGTCTTCTGAAGAGCAGTGTATTTTCTTAACCACTCTCCAGCTTCTTAGAAGGAATTCTTTAAACACAGCATATAGTTTTGTTTGAGTTAATATGAATATTTAAAATGTATGTAAGTTTATTTTATACTGTTTATTTATATTATATATGCCTATATGATGCTTTACTCCTTATATACACATGACATTTAGAATATTCAATTATGGCCATTTCAACACTTACAGAAAGAATGGTACATGTAATGAGGCTGGGTCAAAAGTTATAATTAGACTTTAAAAAGCCAGTGTAGAAAGAAATTCCAACGTAAGACCAATCTTCCTTTCTTAATTGTATTTGTTTAACTATCTAGGGTAACAGCTGTTTTAGATGACCCTGTTCTTCCTTCTTAAACAAGAACAGGGGCTGGAGAAACAGCTCAGCAGTTAAGAGTGTGTACTGCTCCTGCAGAGGACGTAAGTTAAACTCCGAGCACCCATGTTAAGTGGCTCATAACCGCTTAGAACTCCAGCTCCGTGGGACCAGGGCCTCTGGTCTCTGCAGGCACCTGTACTCACAAGCACATATCCCACAAAGACACACGTATACACACATAATAATTAAAAATAATTTTAGCTGGGCATAGTGGTGCAGGCCTCTAGTCCCAGCACCCTGGAGGCAGAGGCAGAGGCAGGCAGATCCATGTGAGTTCGAGGCCAACCTGGTCTATAATGCCAGTGCCGGGACAGCCAGAGTTACACAGAGAAACCATTTCAAAAAACAAAAGCAAACAAACAAAAATTAAAAAAAAAATGGGGCTGGAGAGATGGCTCAGTGATTAAGAGCATGGGCTGCTCTGCCAGAGGATTTGGGTTCAATTCCCAGCAACCACATGGCAGCTCACAACTGTCTGTAACTCCAATTCCAGGGGATCCAATGCCTTTTTGGCCTCCACAGACCAGGCATGCAAGTGGTATACAAACATACGTGCAGGCAAAATACCCACACACATAAAATAAAATTTAAAAAAAATTAAATAATAAAAAATAAATATTTAAATGAGAAAGAACACAAATCTCTTCCAAATGTTGAATGAATCTTTCAGCAGCCAATTATCATATTTCTTTTTTTTTTTTTTTGGTTTTTTGAGACAGGGTTTCTCTGTGTAGCTTTGGAGCCTGTCCTGGATCTCGCTCTGTAGCCCAGGTTGGCCTTGAAATCACAGAGATCCGCCTGCCTCTGCCTCCTGAGTCCTGGGATTAAAGGCGTGCGCCACCACTGCCCGGTCGATTATCATATTTCTTTCTTTTTTTTTTTTTTTTTAAAGATTTATTTATTTATTATGTATACAGTGTTCTGCCTGCATGTATGCTTGTAGGCCAGAAGAGGGCACCAGATCTCATTACAGATGGTTGTGAGCCACCATGTGGTTGCTGGGAATTGAACTCAGGACCTCTGGAAGAACAGCCAGTGCTCTTAACCGCTGAGCCATCTCTCCAGCCCCCAATTATCATATTTCTAAAACAAAAACCACACAGGTTTCCGTGGGAACCACAGAGGCTGCCGACACCTCACAGGTTGACTCTTCTTAGAACATTTTATTACATTTCTGTTGCATGTGCGCTGTGTGTATGTGGTTGTGTGCACTGGCATGCACGCAGAGCTCTGAGGACAGCTTGCGGCCGTCAGTTCTCTTTTTCCACCAGGTGGGTCCCAGGGACTGAACTCAGGTCTTCCAGTTGCTGGCAAGTGCTTTTACCCACTGAGCCACCTCCTCAACCCCATGTTAACCTGCAAGGTGACCAGGCCATGGCCGGCAAGATGGCTCAGTGGTTAGAAATGCTTGCCACCGAGGCTGAGAGGCTGACTTTGATCCCTGGGACCCACAGGATAGAAGAACTGGCTCCCTACAGGTTGTCCCCTGATATCCACTGTGGCAAGGACACCCCCCACCCCCACCCCCGCCCCACCCCCGCCCACACAAAATAAATAAAAGTGCTTTAAAAAGATGCCCATGCTTATCTGCCTGAGATCTGCTTCTCTCCAAAGGCAATCATCACTGGAATTCACAGATGTTTAGTATCTGTAGGTGTTTTTTCCTGTGATGGCCACTGAGGATTCCTGTTTGAACCTTTCTGTTTATCTCTGCACGCAGAGCATTTCTCTTTAGGAAAGTCAGCCACAAAGCTGTCACTACACCGCCCAGGACCCAGGGACACCTAGCTTTCCTGATGTGGGGAGGGAGCGTTCTCCTTCCCCTCTGATATAAAGGGACCTACAAGAGCTTCAGAAAGCTTACAAGCGCTTACTGCAGTCAACTGCAAAGCCAGGGCTGGCTTTTCCGGAGCATGTACTAGGGAGCACGTACCTCCTAAGGGAGGGAAGTGTGGGTAATCCTATAACTGAAGCCCTGATACAGAGGCCACTCTGCAGGTCACACACACTGTGAGGTGGCCAGGCCGTCAGTGGCCGTGTCAGGAGCCCAGCAGGACTTGTTTTCATGTTCTCTGGTTTCAACTTGGCCTGAAGAGAGTGTGAGTGACTTGAATAAGCCCAACTGCTAAGTAAACACAAGAAACCCTATTTAGAAGCAGGAAGAGTCTGTACTGTGTACCTTGGAGGCAGGCAGAGGCACTACGAAACAAAGATGTACCCTCACAAGTTAAAATTAGCTGGAGGGCCATTCCAATTTCTTCACAAGTCGAGATGAAAATTA
This sequence comes from Peromyscus nudipes, assembly GCA_902168325.1. Lineage (NCBI taxonomy): Eukaryota > Metazoa > Chordata > Mammalia > Rodentia > Cricetidae > Peromyscus > Peromyscus nudipes. Next base: position 36,987 of record CABHPH010148730.1, on the reverse strand, counting down.
TGTTCCCGCTCTATCATTAAATACGTTTAATTTTTCAAAATGCTTGGCAAAAACTTACCACTAGCAAAAGCAAATTTTTCATTTAATTAAAAAAAAAAATGTTTTGGCCAGGTGGTGGTAGTGCATGCCTTTAATCCCAACACTCAGGAGGCAGAGAAAGGTGGTTCTCTGTGAGTTCAAAGCCAGCCTGGTCTACAGAGCAAATTCCAGGATAGCCAGGGCTATGCACAGATAAACCCTGTCCCAAAAAAGTTTTATTTTATGAGACAAAGTCTCATGTACCCCAGGTTAGCCTCAAACTCACTATGTAGGCAAGGATGACCTTGAGCTGATCCTCCTGCCGCCCCATCCCAAGTCCTGAGATACAGGCATGCACTATCACGACCAGTTTTATCCAGGCTGGGGATTAAACCCAGGGCTTCATGCATGCTAGGCAAGCAACCTAGAGGCTGAACTACACCCTCAGCCCAATTAATTTAAGTTTTGAAAGTGAATCAGCACTATATGTAAACACACTCTTTCTGTTCATCAAAAATGATTTCAGGGGCTGGAGAGATGGCTCAGCGGTTAAGAGCACTGGCTGCTCTTCCAGAGATCCTGAGTTCAATTCCCAGCAACCACATGGTGGCTCACAACCATCTGTAATAGAATCTGATGTCCTCTTCTGACCTGCAAGCAAATATGTAGGCAGAACACTGTATACATAACAAATAAATAAATCTTTAAAAAAAATGATTTCAGTTAAAAAAAAAAAACGGTGTAACGTTCTGTTCCCCTATGAGCACATGAGGCTTGTGTGTGGAGGTCAGAGGTCAACTTGCAGATATCTGTTCTCTCCTTCTACCACATGGGTTCCAGGAATCAAACCCAGGAGGTCAGCCTAATGACAAGCACCTTCACCTGATGGTCCCTCTTGCCAGGCCACTACCACAAACATTTTGATTCTCAAAAAAAAAAAATTAATTTCTTGGTCTATTTGGTATTAAATATGAACATAAATATGTATAAATTTACATATATTAAAGATCATCAGTAAGCTAGGCAGTGATGGTGCATGCCTTTAATCCCAGCACTCAGGAGGCAGAGGCAGGTGGATCTCTGTGAGTTCGAGGCCAGCCTGGTCTACAGAGTGAGATCCAGGACAGGCTCCAAAGCTACACAGAGAAACCCTGTCTCAAAAAATCAGAAAAAGAAAGAAAGAAAGAAAGAAAGAAAGAAAGAAAGATCATCAGCTAGGCAGCGGTGGTGCACACCAATACTGGGGATAGGGGTCGAGGGGGAGGAGAGGCAGGCAGATCTCCAATTTTAAGGTCAGCCTGGTCTACAGAGCAAGTTCCAGGACAGCCAGGGCTACACAGAGAAACCCTGTCTCAAAAAATGGAAAGAAAAAAAAAAACCTGTCAGATTTGACAAAACGCTTATTTCCCCATCTTCTCCATTCTTACCTTTCTAGAACTGCTGTGTCAGACACAACAGAGCTTTCCATTTTAACTTTTTCTCTACTCAGAGCTGAGCTCCTTGCTTCTTAAGTAACTGTAGGCTGACTTTTTCTATTTTCTCTCTCAAAAACCAGGACTCCATTGCTTTCTCTTGTATTATTTACTTGTTCTTTCTGAGCCACAGCATTAACTATAAAGAAAGCTCTCTACATTTAACAAACGACAAAAGCTTTCCACAAGACTGTTCCTGAAAATCTCACCACACGGAGCACGGATCATGTTTTCCTGCACACAATTATGTTGTTAGGAAGGGTGGTAGAGATATAAAAGCCTGCAATTATTGTCCGCGTCTCCATGGAGCCAGAAATGAGGTAAGATATTCATTTCTGAGCTCTTTCCAGAACTCCCAAATGGGTCAATTTGAAAACAGGCAGAGGAAATGATCATTTCCTTTTAGGAAGGTAAGAACGAAGTAGTAAAAGCTTCGTGCTCAAGCGGCTCCTTATTAATATTTATGGCGCCTTATTAAATCAGATTTGTCATTTGGTCAAGTGGTGTGTCAATAAACCATCTTGGAAATGAGGGACGGAGACTGAACCGCGGTAGGGGGTGGAGAGAGGGTTAAAAACGCTGCTCTTCAGGAGGACCAAGCTGAGCTCCCAGCACCCACGTCCGGCACCTCACAACTGCCTGTCACTCCAGCTCCGGGGACTCAGCATTCTCCTCTGGCCTCTGCAGGCACTGCACACATGCGGTGCAGACCAAGAAAGGCAAAAATAAATCTAAAACAAGACACGTGGGGCCCCCAAAAGGGCAAAGAGGTTAAAGCCGCTTGCCGCCAAGTATGACGAACCAAGTCCAATCCCCAATACCCCACCTAGTGGAGAGAACCAACCCCTCCATGTTGTCCTCTGGCCTCCCTAGCCACCCCTGCTGCCATCCCCCACCCCCACAAATGTTTATTTTTATTTTCAAAGAACATAAGCTTGACTACTGATACTAAAGAGCCCTCTGGGTTTCCACCTAGCCACACCCCCAGGCAGCCCTACTTGTCACACGCTCCAGGCTTGGCCTGTAATTTACTGTTATCTAATGGGACATCAGTAAATGTGACTTGACCAAGGTTGGTGTCACATTGTTTCCAAAGGTTTCTCTTTCCCTCCAGACTTTAAACTGCCCTCCCCACTGTTCCTAGACTCCTCACCCCTCTCAGAATCAAGATGCATGGAATCAATAAGAAAACACAACAGTTGCTTGAAGCTCTAGAGGGGTCTGTGAAACTGCAAGACATGGACAAACATAATGACATCTAACGGTCAGGTCTGCAGTACCGTCGACGCTCCTCAGAAGCCAGTCACCACTAGAGGGCTTGTGAGAACAGAAAACATGATCTACAACCATCGGAACTTCAGCTTCCCAGGCCGGAGAGAGGGCTCCGCAGTTAAGAGCACGAGCTGCCGCCCTTGCAGAGGACCCGGGTTCACTTCCCAGCACCTACATGGCGGCTCAAAAGGCCTATTCTAAGAAATGTGATGCCCTCTTCTGGCCTATGTGAGGAACTGCATTCATATGCACAAACCCACAGTCACACATAATTAAAAACAAATTTTAAATCTTTAAAAAAAGGAAAATTCTCCAGCCGGTGGTGGCACACACCTTTAATCCCAGTACTCGGGAGGCAGAGGCAGGTGGATCTCTGTGAGTTCGAGGCCAGCCTGGTCTACAGCGTGAGTTCCAGGGCAGCCAGGGCTACACAGAGAAACCCTGTCTTCAAAAACCAAAAACCAAAAACCAAAACAAAAAAAAGGGAAAAAAATGTATTACAATCCTTAAGATTTTTGTTTTTTCTTTTTCTTCCAGGAGATAGGCTCCGGCTTGCTATAAGATTGGAATTTTTTTCATCTCAAAAGTGCCAGGATTACAGATGTGGACCACCACTCCAGACTCCTTAAACTTGTAATTGCTTGACAAACCCACCTTTTCCCAGCATGTGTGGATTAAGGACATGCCAGAATAACACTTTAGATTCCCCACCTAAACTCTGCCATATGGAGTATGTCCAAATGGGAGCCTGAAGATTTTAAAAAGAACGTAATGTTAAACGCACACAGTGAGCATATTAAGAATTTGGCAATTTAGTATTCCTCAGCTAAAAACAGACTAACGTTTAAGAATCTTAAACAGGGGGCTGGAGAGATGGCCTGCAGTCATAAATGCTGTACATAATAAATAAATAAATCTTTAAAAAAAATCTTAAACAGTGTTCTCAAGTCCTAATCAGGTTTTCTCTGTACTTAAAAAAACAAAACAAAACAAAACAAAAAAAAAAAAAACCTGGGGCCAGCCAGATGGCTCAGAAGGCAAAGGGCTTGCTGAGCAACCCTGACAACCCAAGTCTCATCCCTGGAACCTATGCCAAAGGCTGGATGTGGCGGCACATATCTGTAATCCCAGCACTCCTGTGGTGAGATGCGGAGGAGAGAACTGACCAGAAGCTCTTGGGTCAGCGATCCAGGAGCAAGCAGACGCAGAAACAAGTGAGAGAGATCCTGCCTGAAGAAGGCGGAAGGCAAGGACCGAGCCTGAATGCTGCTCTCTGACCACCCCACGTACACCGAGACACGTGCATGCTCACACATACACAATTAATTAACTGAATTGATAGATGGTTTCCCAATGCTCTTTGAACAAAACCAAAAGCTTCAGTAATTTGCTACTTTCTACGTAAGAACGTGAACTGAAGGCGAGCTCCGTATCGCTTCCCTTGGTGTCCGTCCCTGTGACACTGGTAACTTGCTGTCACCGTCCTTGACCATCGCTCCTCACACTCACCTTCACGGTGGAGGACCTGCCACTCGCCCGCAATCCAGGCCTTCCTGGAAGCGTACAAGATGGTGTAGCGGGTCACAACTGTCTCTGGGCCGTCTGGGGGTTTCCAGGAAACAAGGGCAGTGTCGTCCTCGATCAGGGTCACCTTCACGCCCACCGGGGGGCCTGTGGGTGCTGTGGGGACGTGAGAATGACACTGAATGAGCGGGATCAGAGGGGTTATGAGCACGCCAGTGCTGGCTGACAGAGGGAGAAGCACGGATGAGTCTGCACAACCAGGAGCGACTGTAAGAAATCTGAACATCATAGCTTTTGAGGTTCCTTGTAATAACAGGAAATAGCTGAGGCTGGCCTTCAACACCTGACCCTTCCGCTTCCACCTCCCGAGAGCTGGAACAGGAAGACACCACCGTGTCTGGATGGCGTGGTGCTGGTTTACCTGAGGGCTTTGTGCATGCAAGGCGATTCACCCAGCACTCGACCCACTGAGCTACTTCCCCAATCTTAATTTTACTTTCCTGTTTACACCAGTTTTAAAAAACCATAAAGAAGAGGGTAGGGCTGGAGAGACGGCTCAGAGGTTAAGAGCACTGGCTGCTCGTCCAGAGGTCCTGAGTTCAATTCCCAACAACCACATGGTGGCTCACTGCCTTCTATAATGAGATCTGGTGCCCTCTTCTGGCCTGCAGGCAGAACACTGTAAATAAATAAATATTAAAAAAAAAAAAAAAAAAGAGGGTAGACTCTAGATGGAAATGTCCGACATCTAAGGGACAGGATTTTCAGGACTTCTGAAATATTATTGATAAAGTACCAGTTAGAATGGCTATGGCAGCAGGGTACTTGCCAAGCGTGAGGCCGCAGCAACACTTCCTAGCACAGAGAGGGAAGGGGGGGGTACAGTGTATCATGTCATCTATCTGTTCCAGAGAAAGTCCACGTTGGTACTGACTCCAAACTGTAGCTCCTTCTAAAGTGTTTAGAACAATACCCAGACCCAGAAGGCTTGAAGCAAATGCTCCCGAGACTAAAGCATTCAGCTGTTCCCCAAGACGCGGAGAATCAGCGTGTTTATAGAACAGACTCAAAAAAGAATTTCTGTGTGTGGACGTCAGTGAAATCATGGAACATCAGCTGACTCCATGTTCAACAAAAGCTCAGAGTATGAAGAGGTGGGCTTTGCTGCTGTTTTTATGGGATACCATCAAAACCACTAGGGACACAAAACACTGGCTAGAGCCACAGGTGTCACAGCTGGGGCACGGCCAGCTAGTCACAAGACCAGCTAGTCACATGACCAGCTATTCACTGGGCACCGGGAACAGCACCAGGCTGCCACTTACAGGAAAATGGGGTCTGAGGCGGGCTCTAAGAGCATTAACAGGCTTCTGTTTTCAGTGACCTCAGACTGAGGTTTGAACATCATGACTGACTGGAAAAAAAAAAAAAAAGAGTCCTCAAAGGAACAGAAATTAAAGTTCACTGGCTTATAAGTTTTCCTAGAAAGAAAAAAAAAAGCCTTAAATATAATACAGAAAAAATTCAAAAGGTAGCCAGGCGTTGGTGGCACATGCCTTTAATCCCAGCACTCGGGAGGCAGAGGCAGGCGGATCTCTGTGAGTTCGAGGACAGCCTGGGCTACCAAGTGAGCTCCAGGAAAGGCGCAAAGCTACACAGAGAAACCCTGTCTCAAAAAACAAAAAACAAAAAACAAAAAACAAAACAAAACAAAAAAAAAATTCAAAAGGTAAGAAAATGAAGAAGCACATTTCAACTGGTAGGTGTTAGACGCCATCTTGTCTCAAAGTGGCATACATACTTCATTCTTCTTCTAACCCCGGCTCGCCCCTGAACTCACTATGTAGATGAGGATAAACTTCAGTGTCTAACCTCGGCTCACCCCTGAACTCACTATGTAGATGAGGACAACCTTCAATGTCTAACCTCGGCTCGCCCCTGAACTCACTATGTAGATGAGGATAACCTTCAATGTCTAAGCCCCGACTCTACTGTCTCAGTGGTGGTGCTCGCCTTTAATTCCAGCACTCGGGAGGCAGAGGTGGGCGATCCTGGTCTACAGAGTGAGTCCCAGGACAGCCAAGGCTACACAGAGAAACCCTGTCTCAAAAAATCCAAAATCCAAAAACCAAAAACCAAACCAAAACAAAACAAAACAAAGCAAAAAACCAAAGAATTCTTAATAGTTTTGTTTGTTTGTTTATTTGTTTGTTTGTTTGTTTAAAGAGAGGCATGGTGGCGCACGCCTTTAATCCCAGCACTTGGGATCAGAGGCAGGCAGATCTCTCTGAGTTTGAGGCCAGTCTGGTCTACAGACTGAGTTCTATGATACCCATTTTGACTCTGTCTCAAAAAACCAAACAACAACAATAAAAACCAGTTTTAAAAACAAAACATATGTAGGCAGAGGCAGGTAGATCTCTGTGAGTTTGAGGCCAGCCTGGAGATCTACAGAGTTAGTAGGACTACAATGCAATGGACACCCAGGACTGTTTCAAAGAGAAATCTTGTCTCGAAAAACAAAAGAACCCCCCCCCTCTCTCTATATATATATATATATTCCATAGTGGGACCAGAGAGATGGCTCAGTGATTAAGAGCACCAGCTGCTATTCTAGGACCAGAGTTTGAGTCCCAGCACCTACATGGTGGTTCACAACTATCTGTACTCCAGTCCCAGAGGATCTGATGCTCTCTTCTGGCTTCTGCAGACACTGTACCTATGTTCTGCACAAACATAATGCAGCCAAAACACCCAATCACGTAATAAATAAAAGAATGAATGAACATGAATAAATAAAATTTGAAAGATGAACTCCACAGGGAAGCTGCAGTTTCTACCTTCTGGGAGTGTGGAATGGTAGACCACGGGGCTCCAGGGACTGGAGAGCTGATCCACATGCAGCCGGACAGCAAATTCATACTTGGTGTTTGGTTCCAGTCCTTGAACCAACATGTGGGTCTCCGATCTGTGTTAAAGACGAAGGGGGTTGTTAGCGCCAGGAACAATTTCCAATAGTCAGTGTATCAATTCGTGTCAAGGAAGTATAGTTTTCAGAACTGAATGAACAATGGGAACCGAAACTTCCAGCCGTTTTAGATTACCAGCTCTGAGATGAGTGCTCTCAGATGAAGCCCAAGCTGAGCCCCAGTCAGTAGTAGGAAGCATGAGCAGCCAGGAACACAAAGGAAACAACCAAGAAGACAAGCTACATACGTTTGCAGGTAGAGAACCAGAGAGGCGTTCTGCAGGCCGACAGGGTTACAGCGGATGGTGTAGTTAATGACTTGGGCCGTGGTAAATGCAGGCCTCCTCCAGTGCAGGAAGATGGAAGAGGAGGTGTTAGCCTTCGCATAGAGATGGTGGGGCGGCGGCGGCGGAGGGACCATGCGATCACGAACAGCTATTGAGAAATGCGACAGGAATTTACTGCAAAGGGTTGGTGCTGTAGAGAGCAGTATAATGGAAAATGAGAAAACTCCCCTGTCGGTGGATCTGAGGTCTTTCCTCCACCAGTCTCATAGTCACCTATCCCTGACTCACTCAGCTACCAAACTCTTCTGTGAGTTCGATACGGAGTCAAAGGCTTAACTGTTTGAAAAACAATAGTTCTAGACGGTTGTAGTAGCGCATGCTTTTAACCCCAGCATTCGGGGGCAGGAGGTTCTCTGTGAGTTCGAGGACAGCCTGGTCTACATAGTGAGTTCCAGAAAAGCCAGAGCTATATAGTGAGGTCCTGTCTTGAAAAAAAACCAAACCAAACAAACACTCCGCCCCCCCAAAAAAAGAAAGTAAAGGGGAAAAAATACTTCCATGTGGTAACTGATGGCTTTAATCTTAGGAGGCAGAGGCAGATTCTCTGTGAGTCTGAGGCCAGCCTGGTCTACATAAGCAAATTCCAGGACAGCCAGGGCTACACAGTGAGACCTTGTCTTTAAAAAAAAAAAAGCCCCCCAAAACAAAAATCCCCAAAAACAACAAACCAGATGTTAAAGCAAGATACTAAGGTACTAGTCAAAGGCAGAAAAAGCCAGAGCTGGAAGAGCACCACACAGAAGCAATTACAGAAACAACCGGCCTCCAGGCAAAAGCAGACACAAGGAATTCAGTGTTTAGGTAACCATGTGTTTCCCTAGTTAATTCCTAGCTGTCTCCTGCTTGCAAAATTAAAATAGGTACTTAGAACTTGAACACTCACTTTTCCTGAGTACCCACTTATTCAAGACGTGCCCAGCCGCTTGGAGGATATAAAGAAATTACCCCCCCACCCCCACCCAGTCTTCCAAGCAGTAGCAAAATTGGATTTCAAACAAGGGGTGGGGTGGGGGGTATGTCTGAGCCACAGCCCAGAGCTGTGTGCCTGTCACTCACACACGCATCCAGGAGTGCTGACGGTTTGGTCAGCCTGGTAGCCGTCTTCCATGTGGTTGTACGCCAGCAGCCTCACGTGGTATTTTCTTCTGGGGTCTAGAAAGGAAACCAGCAACGCTTACTCAGACCAGCTTTCCCTCCGGCCATGGGCAGAAGCTATGGGCAGGAGCCGGGACATGGGCAGACTTGGCATGAGCACTTTCCAAACATACGACAGTTCTCAGAACAGTGAACCTTTCTTTTCCCTATCCACTCTCTTCCTGTGACACCACCACACCGACTACTAGTTATCCTCAAGTTAACACATTTAACCCAATTTCAAACCGCCACAGGCGCGCTCCTCTTCAAATGACCAAATTTTCATTAAAAAGTTTTGTCTTTACTTTTATTATAAATTACATTTTATTCCTTCATTTTGCATGTTCGTGTGTTCACATCACCACCCCCGAGAGGACCACGTTGAGTCAGTTTTTCTCTTTCCACTCTGTGAGTTCTGGAAATCGGTTTCATCGGGCTTGGTGGGAAGCAACTTCACCCACTGAGGCATCTCACTGGCCTTAGTTATTCATTCACCCACTGAGGCATCTCACTGGCCTTAGTTATTCATGTTTTTAAGGATAGGGTCTTGCCCAGCCTGTCTTCAAATTCATTATGTACCCCCTGCCACACACATAGTCCAGGCTGGCTTGGAATTCTACCCCCTCCTGACTCAGCCTCCCCTCCATGATGGGTCCCCAAAGGTTATTTTATAAAGATGCGTTTTGCTGAAGCAATTAAACGAGAGTAGTGTTTTCTCCCTCTGAGTTAGGGAGAATAAGGACAAACACCTTCCAGTAGAATCTCTGAGTATTCTAAGTGAGTCTCTTTCAAGAAACCATTTTCAAGCCCTTATGTAAATCAAGCAAAGCGAGCTGGAGCGCCCTCTACTGGTGGCTGTTAACTATCACAACATTAAAATGAAACCCATCCATAAAGTTTTTTTCAATGTACATGAATATTTATCTAAATCATTTTTCCTTCATCAAATAAAACACATTCTCATTCATAGCACAGTTGAGGAATTCATAGTTGTCCTAAGGCACATATACATACACATATTAAAAAATAATAAAACAACTCTTAAAAATAACTCCATAGTGAATTCATTTAAAACTTGAAAAATAAACACATTTGTGAAATTCTCCAAAGTAATCTTTAAGATTTTTACATATCTACTTTAGAAATTGATAAATAAATTTTAATATAAAGTATTAAATATATTTTAAAAGATGTCCTGGGCAGGCAAAAAGGCCCAGTGGGTGAGGGTACCTGCTGCCAAGTCTAACTACCTGACTTCAATGCCCAGGACCCACACAGTAGGACAGAAAACACCGTCTCAAAAAACAAAATGTCTCTGTGAGTTCGAGGCCAGTCTGATCTACACTGGGAGTTCCAGGACAGCCAGAACTACATAGAAAGACCTTGTCTCAAGAAATCAGGCCAGCCAGGCGGTGGTGGCGCATGCCTTTAATCCCAGCACTCGAGAGCCAGGTGGATCTCTGTGAGTTCGAGGCCAGCCTGGGCTACAGAGTGAGATCCAGGACAGACACCAAAACAACACAGAGAAACCCTGTCTCGAAAAACAAACAAAAAGTTTTCATTTTTCTTTCCAATCCTTCCATCGAATCTATCAATCAAGTGAACTCCAGGCTCCGCCCTGCAGATACGCTCTGTTGCTACTCGTGGAGTGGAATGCAGTGCTAGGTCCCCATGAATTCAGAGTACAATGTTGGCACATTTTTCTGCACTCAGTTAGAGGCTGGGTCTTTGGGAATGTCTGCTGATGGTAAAATGCCATGCCAGGGATGGGGAGACACAGAAAAGGAAAGACGAGACAGGTTTGCCCCAGACCTCAACATGGTACAGCCCTTCTCAGAGAACACTGACTGAGGAGGGCTGTGAGAATGAGTGGAGAGCTCATTTCTCTGTTCTCTGGGGTGGTGTGTGTGTGTGTGTGTGTGTGTGTATACATTCAAGTGTGCAGGTGATGTGCACAAACATGTGTCTGCATGTAGTCATGTGGCCAGTGGTTGACACTGGGTGTCTTCCTGAGTTACCTCTCCATGTGATTCTTTGAGGCAGGGTCTCTCACAGAACCTAGAGCTTACTGATTTAGCTAGGATGGCTGGCCAGCGAGCTTCAGATATCCACTTGAATTAGTCCACTCCTGGCTTCTGTGTGGGTGTTGGGGTCTCAACTCAGGTCATCGTGCTTGCACGGTAAACATTTTACCAACTGAGCCTCATGGCACATTCCTGTAATCCCAGCACCAGGAAGGCAGACGCAGGATCCCTGAGGTTTGCTGGTCAGCCAGTCTACCCACACAGTGAATTCCAGGTTCAGCAAGAGACCCTGTCTCAAAACACAAAGTGGAAAGCAAAGCCTCTGGCCACACACAGACACACACACCTGAGATTTATCAGTTGAAGAGGGAAACATAAAGCTTCATCGTTAACAGAAGGAAGGGTACAAACTAATCAATTGAGCACAGAGAACTAACGTTCGAAACAAGATGCAAAACCACAGAGACTAAACTGGACGGAACAGTTCAAGTTTTAAACCTGAGTTCTGCAGTCTCCCCGCTCAGGCGGCAAAGCAGAGAATGGGGTCCACACTAGAACGCTGCTCGGAAAGGGTCCTCAGGCTGTCCCAGCCATGCTGGAGTTAAGTATTGCCATACGCGCAGTGTGTGGTCTCATGACGCTCAGTAAACGTAGGCGATGTGGTCTGAGGGAAAACAGCAGAGCAAGGGAAGCAGCCCCAGAGGGCGGTGTGGGCCTTCTCAGGAAGGGAGGAGAAGAGGAGGCAGGACAGAAAGAACGAACGCCAGCTCCCCAAACCCAGTGCAAGGGGCAGACATTCACCACTCAGGTCTCTTTATTTCTTTAATTTTATTTTGAGATGGGTCTCCTTATGTTGGTCAGGTGGGCCTCGCCATCCTTTTACCTCAGTCTCCCAAGCAGCTGCAATTACAGGCGTGAGTCACCATAACGGTACAAAGAGGTAACATTTGAACTTTGGGTTAAATTGCTTTAAAGGGGTCTGGAGAGATGACTCCCTGGTTAAGCATGCTTCCTGCTCCTGCAGAGAAGTTCCGTTCCTAGCACACACATCAGGTGGCTCATAACCACCTTTCTAGAACTTCAGCCCTGCCTGGCGTGATGGTGCATACCTTCAGTCCCAGCACTAGGGAGGCAGAGGATCTCTTGAGTTTGAGGTCAGCCTGGTCTACAAAGCAAGTTTCAGGACAGCCAAGGCTACACAGAGAAACCCTGTTTCAGAAAGAAAACAAAGAAACACAAACAAATAAACCTTCCAGCTCCATGGGATCTGACACCCTCTTCTGGCCTCTATAGGTACCATACATATGGCATACACGCACACAGACACACACAAAAGGAAAAATAAAATTAAATACCCTTTAAAATATGTTTTAAAAGTTGGAAATATAAAAAAAAATTGGGTCAAGGGTGAAAAGCTCAACTAATTCGATTTAATATAAATTTAATCTTAAATGGTTTTAATTAAAAAAAAAAGGTGTGTGTGCCCCAGCATGCTTTCACATGTGCATGCACATGTATACCACAAAATGCACGTGGAGGCCAGAGAACAACTTTGTGGGATTAGTGCTATCCACCTCTGTGGGATTCTGGAGCTCGAACTCTGGTCTCCAGAGTTGGACAGCAAGCACCTTTGAGTCATGTTGCTGGCCCCCTAAATGTTTTGGTTAATAACAATTCAGCGCTGGAGTACCAGCCTGCATGAAGGTGACTATGGTCTGCAGCCAAATGAATGTGCCTCAACTTCTCTAAGGAGTCAACTTCTAGTCCAAAAGGTAGGTCCTGGCACACTGTTGAGGTAGAGCCAGTGTCTTCCCTCTGCTGGCTCTGGCACTGGCCTTCCTTCCTGATTCATTCTCTCCCACAAGCTCATCTATTAGGACTACTAGTCACACGAGACCCAGTGAGGACCGTGAGTCTGGCTAGTTGACCAAGAAAAGACTCCCAAGTGTCAGGTGAACATTTACAGAATGTCTATCCAAAGTCAGGGGGTGTCTGAGACTCAAGGATTAAAAAACACACACACACACACAACTCTTGCTTTTACTTTGATTTTTTTTTAAATCATATGTACGTGTGTGTCTCTGTGTGTGTATGTCAGGTGCCCTTGGATGCCCGAAGGAGTATCAGCTCTCTCAGAACTAGAGTTACAGGCATTTGTGAGCCTCCTGATGTGGTTGTTTGGAACCAAATTTGAGTTCTCTGGAAGCATCGTAAGCACTTTTTAAAGCCCTAAGTAATTTTTCCAGCCCCTGCTTTTCCTTAAAACATTTGTGTTACATCTTTCTTTTTATTTTGTGTGCACGTGTGTGTATATGTGTGTGGGTGCACACATACCGTGGAGAGCAGGGGACGAAGAGCAGCGGTTCTCTTCTACCACGTGTGTCCTGGGGATCAGACTCAGGTTGTTAGTTTTCCCATCAGGTGCCTTTAACCACGGAGCCATCTTGCTAGCCTCTGCTTTTACTCCGAATGCACCAAAGGAGATACTAATAAAAACCCTCTGCTGGGTGTGGTGGTGCACGCTTTCAATCTTAGCACTCGGGAGACAAGAGGCAGGCGGATCTTTGTGAGCTCGAAAGCCTGGTCTACACAGCGCGGTCCAGGCCAGCCAGGGCCATATAGTGAGACCTTGTCTCAAAACAAAAGGAAACATCCATCCTTTATGAGTCACTTACAAACTATATTGATCTAAGCAAGTTCCTCTTCTTCCAAGCCTTGTTTGCACGTGGAAGCCGGACACGCAAGGGGACCTCGTCGATAGAGATTTTAAGAGTGTTAAGTAAAATTAGCCTAACAGGCATTCTGCACTGTCCCAGGACTGGTAAAACACCCAAGCCTGCTACTGAGGCTAGGTAAGTGAAGCAACCTGAAAGAGAGAAGGCGGTCCCTGAACTGTAGACTCAACAGTGAGGGCAGGAAAACCTCGACTCAGTTTAATAAATTCACACATCATCTTGTGGAGGTGTTTATAGACGAAAGACATATGCTTATACAAAGCAGGTCTAGAGCCCAGGATGCCGGGAAATTAGCAACCAGCAAATCCTCAAGCTGAGCTCAATTCCTGGTCCTTGTTAGTATTCCCTGGCATGCAGGGAAGGTAAGGGTTCCCAGGTGTGTGTCTGACATGCATATGACACTGAAGAGTCGTCAGGAAGGTTCGCTGCCCTCCCAGCCATCGCACTGAATCCTCTCAAAGGGGCAAACCCACCTTCACCCGTGTCTCCCATAGGAATCTAGGAAGTGCTCCTGTAACACCCCTAAAGACAATAAACGCTTTGGAAAACAAGTCAATAAATGCCCTACCTGACTACAAACCAGTAAAGTGTTCCATGAATGGAATATGGAAGCGTTTGAGGGCTAGCACTAGAAACAGCAAGCAGATGGACCCTGAGATTAATCCAGTCTGTTAGCTGTATCCGGTTCTGAGAATTAGTTACTGCCCTTAATAGCTTCAAGCCACAACAAGAAAAGCAGAGGCCAAAAAAGTGACAGTCTCTGCAACGCCAAAACCTTTACAAGGCACGCTCAGCGGAAATCATTCCTATTCCACTGGAGCGGTATATGGCTTAACAATAATGGATTGCCAACCACATCTTTTTTTCCCTTAATTTTTATTTTTATTTTTATCTGTGTGTCCAAATATAAGTAAAATAACTACAACTAAAATCCTGGCTTTTCCCGTTTTACTAGAAAAACCTGCATTTCCCCTTTTTGCCACTAGATGGCATCTGTGTATGAGTAGGCAAGGGGTGTAATGACCCTGTATAGGGCGGGAGTGACTCACGAACACATGAACACATGAACAGGCCCATGAAAGAGGGTCCAAACGGAATTCAGCTACTGAGTCAGTTCCATCAAACCATAGCCAGGATTAACTCTCAAGCAATAAAAAGAAAGGCTGAGGGCTCAATGGTCATGAGTGCTCGCCGCTCTTTCAGAGGACCCGAGTTTTGTACCCAACACCCACACTGGCAGCCCACAATCACCTGTAACTTCAGCTCCAGGGGATCAATCCTATCTTTTTTTTGAGAGGGAGGGGGTTTCTGCAGGCATCTGTGCATTCATGTATGTACACACACACACACACACACACACACACACACACACAAGAGTCCAGTAGACTCTGGGATAAGACCATTTAAGTTTGTATTATGGTTCCTCACCTGTAAGGTAGGGATTAAAGAAGTTTATACTTGTAAAGTGCTCGGAAAAACACTTGGTACTTATGTTTACTGCTAAACAACAAAATAACATGTAGGGAAGAAAAACAGTTTGGGCATTGGGGGATTATTCAGGTTTCAGGCTCAATGGCTGGCTCTGTGGCTGTGAACGTCACGGTTTCCTCATCAGAACTGTCTTTGAGGTTAGAAAGCTGACTAAGATTATCAGTCTGAAATTGGTTTAGATCCAGATATTAAGGAATTGTGGCGACAGTATAAATAGGTATGCAGGATAGGTGTAACTGTCGCAACGTAATCTGTCAAAGCTCTAACAGTATTCACAAGTGGGAACACTTAGCTCTAATTCAGCCTGAAGCAGCACCAGAGAGGCACATTTGAGAAGCCAGGGGAAGCTGAGATGCAGGCCAGGAGATGAGCGCAGGCCAAAGGAACAGGGAGGGACTCGGGAGCCCAGGTCTGCAGCCGTGAAGTTACATGGGAGGTGGTCACATGCAACAGTCAGGCTGGGAACAGACTTGGGAGAGCAGAGAGCAGCCAGGCGGGGCCCTGCAAGCTGTACTGGAAATACACATAAGGCGGTTGGGTAAATGGGGTTGTTGAGAAGAGGCACTGGGAAGCAGCAAGAACGCTCCCCATCTCACCCCGGGGTGACCAACACAAGTGGAAGAGGACCCACGTGGCAAAGGGCTGCTGACCTTCAACTTTCATGCTTTGGCCCATTTTATAAACCCAGTGGTGAATGGCTGCGCATGTCTGAAGAGTCAGATGGTAAAATGATTGAGGGTGTGCAAGTAAGGAAAACACAGGAGCCCCGAGAATGAACCCCCTTCTCTCTCTTTCCGGATTTTAGATTAGGTTATCTCTGAAATGGGTCATCTGCTCTGCCTAAGTGATGTTAGTGTGATTCTTTGGGACAATCCAATATGTACTGGAAAAGCAACACAGGTCAGAAACGGAAACAGTGCCATGTCCGCTTTCCGTTGCTGTGATAAACCACTGGTCAAAAGCAACCTGGGGAGGAAAGGGTTTACTTCAGCTAACAGTTTCTAGTCCATCATGAAGGGAACTCAAGGCAGGAACTGACACACAGACAACGGAGGAGTGCTGCTTTCGGGCTTGTTCCCAATGGCTTGCCCGGTTTGCTTCCTCATACCCTCCAGGACCACCTGCCCAGGGGTGGTACTGCCCACAGTGGGCTGTGCCCTCCCGTATCAATCATCAATCAAAAAAAAAAAAAAAAAAAGAGTGCCCCAGAGCCTTGCCTACAGGTCAATCTGGTGGGCATTTTCTCAGTTGAGGTTTTCTCTTCCCAGATGACTCTGGCTTGTGTCAAGTTAAAAAACAAAACAGCTGGGTGGTGGCACACACCTTTAATCCAGAGGCAAGTGGATCTCTGTGAGTTCGAGGCCAGCCTGGTCTACAGAGCGAGTTCCAGGTTCCAAAGCTACACAGAGAAACCCTGTCTTGAACCACCCCCTCAAAAAAAAAAACCCACCCAAACAACAACAACAACAACAAACAAACGAAACCCAGAAAACTAACTAGCACAAATAGTAAGGAATAAATTACTTTAAGGAGAAAACATTTGAGCCAGGTACGCACAAGCCTGTATTTCCAGCACTTAGGAGGTAGAGGCAGGAGACGGTGGTTCCAGGCCCCTCTGGATACACAACTGATACCTCCTTGTCTCAAAAGTAAAACAAACAAATAAACAGGTTTTTTTATTTTTATTTTTTATTTTATTTTAATTTTTTTTTGGTTTGTTTTTTTGAGACAGGGTTTCTCTGTGTAGCTTTGCGCCTTTCCTGGAACTCGCTCTGTAGACCAGGCTGGCCTCGAACTCACAGAGATCCGCCTGCCTCTGCCTCCCGAGTGCTGGGATTAAAGGCGTGTGCCACCACCGCCCGGCCTATTTTTACACTTTATTTAAACCTATAAAACACAAAATGTAAAAGGCTCACTTAGTAGGAATTTTCATACTTCTCCCAAACACCATCAACTGCTCCCTAGGGATGGACTAAGGCTGTAACACTAATGGGCACAGAGCTCAGACCATATGAACAGTGCTGCCATAACGAACCCTTTGGCCCGAGTCCTGGAAATCCCACACCAGAAAACAATTATTTACAAAGCCTGGGCTGTGGACCAACGATACAGATAAGGCAGGGTTATGAAGACCAGCCTTTGTTTCCCGCAGTTGCTGCTTGTTCACGAGGCCCCGGGATCCTCCAGAAGAGCCAGGCCAGAGCCAGAGGTCAGGGTTTGATAAAATTAGGAGAAAACCTGAGGTCAAGACCATGAGAAAACTTCACAGGAGCAGAGTAATCCACCCTTCCAGCCATTTCTCAAATTCAGCTCTAAAGTGTGGAGAGTTTTAATTGCCTATTTTTCTATGGAAAGCTCCCAGGTGGTGGGAAAAGTAATCCTCCGGCATCAAAGGAACAGGAAGTAATCCGCTAGACTTTAGCCTCGTCCTCTGCCTCTTCTTCAAGGGACAAACCGGAGCACACTGGAGTGGCCTGCTTAAACACCCTCAAGGAAACAGGGTTGAGTGTTGCTTTAAAAATCACTATGTACTGCGGTAAGTTATTTAGTTCCAACTCTGTCATGGATTTTTCATTTCTGGTGGTGGATGAGTGTACACAAACGGACTTGAAAGTTACAGTGTAAAACGCAATGTGAAGCTCCACAGATTTAAAATGGTCGTTTCAACCGTACAGAAGAAGTTCACTGAAATATATATATATAGTTCTGGGGTCTGATTAATTTCAGTGTGTGGCTTTTTTAAAATAAGGGGTTTTTTTTATTTAAATTGTGTGTGTGTGTGTGTGTGTGTGTGTGTGTAAGGTTTTTAAAAAGAAAATAAAGAGTGCTGTTTTAAGAATCACCATGTATTGCTTTACATTGTTTACTCAAAGGGCCGCCCGAGAAAGATTTGCTGATAGCAACCACAATATGCCTCAATTAAGACAGCTTCAAAGCCCAAGCGAGTCAAGCCGGAATATGTTTTCAAAGGTAAAGGGCACTCTCAAACTTTGCTGGCCTGAGGTCAGCGCACGTAAAGATCCTAAAAGGGGACACGGGAATGAAGTTAGGAAGGTGAGGGGCTCTGCAGGGGGATGCCCAGCACCCCACCGCATGTCCACTTTTCATTTTATCTTTTGTGAGGCCAGGTTTTGTGCAAGGCTGCTCGGGGCCCATTGTTCGCCAGCAACCCCGACCAGAGCTCTCCTTGGTCTGCCCAGCCAGGGTGACTGCACTGCCCTGGAGCCTGGCCCTTCAGAACAATACCGCCCATATAATTATTCAGAGAGAAGGCCGGCGGTAGGGGCTGCTGTGACACCTGGGTCGTGGCCTCTGACACAGACTCTGGGGCCAGCCCAAGTCTGGTCCAGCAGGCGGAGAGACAGGAAAACTGCTAAGGGGGATGGGTGGGAAAGGCGGGCCGAGCAGCGCTGGGCTCTAAGGCACCACCACACTTGAGCAGAGCACAGGAAGCCCAACTTGCATTTCAACAGTGGGGCGGGCCTCCAGTTTCCCAAGTGGCTGCAGTTTCTCCACTCTCGAGACTATTGGAGGAGTAGGTCCCTTGTTTTTTTGTTTTTAATAAAATTTTAGGGGGCATGCAAATATAATGGGCTTCATTATTTTTACACACACCTGTATCACAGTTCTAAGTTCCCATGTATATCATCACATAGCAGGTCTTTTCAGGACCCATTCCTATGTGATCAGCACGCCTATTATTAGAATAGGGAAAAGAAAATTCAGAGCCTCGAATGTTTTACTCAAATGTGTTAGTGTGCTGAATTAAAGTCAGGTTTTTGGCTGAGAATGTCGATTTTGCTTTAATTTGCTTCGATTAAAAATTCGTCCCCTTTTATTTACAAGTTGATTTTCTGCATGCCTGTTGATCACGATGTTTTTCACTCTGTTTGAGTTATGAACACACTTCACATTTACTCCAACGACTGTGCCAAAATGTTACAAAATTGTTCTGTGAGTAGGTGAATGCAAAGTTCCCCACACAGCTTTCCCGCAAGCCAAAGGGAGGGTATTTGTCTGAACCTGGAATGACTGGAGCCCTTTTGTTTGGCTTCCTGAAGGGTCTTAAGACAAATAACACCTCTCCCTGAAGTGACAACAGCCCCTCTCTCCGACTGAATGGAGGATAATTGAAGGGAAAGTCCTTTCCATGTGACATTTTAGAATCCATTTCCTACCAAAATAAGCACACACTACTGGCAATCTCTACCAGAAAAACCTCTCTATCACAGCTGGAACTGTTCGAGACCCGGGCAGAGGCAAAAGGCTTTCCCAATTACTGCATGTGCAATATTTTGATCATGTTATTTCTTTTAGGATCATGCGTTTTTTACTTTTATATGTCAGATGTCAAGACGTCTTCTTTTTTAAATAGTTGTTTTTAGAAGATGTGGTTGAAGACGTGGTTTCCCACAGCACGATTAATCAAAGTTTAGGCGTAAAGCTCTCGACGTGAACACTGCCGGAAGAGAACCTGAATTATTGCCACACTGAACAACTAATCTAAAAGTGACATAACCCCGCCCCCCACCCCACCCCCGCTGCCACTGAAGGGGTCAAACATTCCACTTTTGTCTAGGGAGACACCTTTCCCTGTGGGTCAGCATGGAAGAAAGGCAGCCCAGGGGTCCCATTTTCTAAGCTCAGACTCCCACCACCCCATCGACAAATAGAGAGAAGCTGATGATAAGTATTTCCTGTGGGTAAGGAGGGAGAAAAGAAGATTCCAAAGGAACAGCAGTTTAGGGGCTAGCGAGATGGCTCGGCAGCTAAGAGACATGTCTGTTTTTTCCAGTGGACCCGGGTTTGATTCCCAGCACAAACATTGCGGCACAACTCTACTGTCTGGGGATCTGACACCCTCTTCTGATCTCTGGGTACCAGGCACACACATGGTCACAGATGTACACGCAGGCAAAACACTCATACACAGAAGATAAAATAAAATGATAATTCAAAACCAGAACAGTTTAACTGTCCCCAAATTTAAAACAGTAGCACATGAACAGTATTAACAAGGCTGTGTTCACGTATAAGCACCCAAATAATTTAAGAGTAAAATGGGCCAGATGTGGTGGGGCAGTCCTTCAATCCAAGCACTCAGGAGGCAGAGAGAGGCAGAACTCCCGGAGTTTGAGGCCAGCCTGTTTCACACAGTCAGTTCTAGATGAGTCAGGACTGCACCGTGAGACCCTGCCTAAAAGCAAACAGATGGAAGTAAAGTGAATGGACTGCTTATTATGAATAAAACTCAACTCTAACAAAATAATGAGCGTTAGCGTATCTCGTAAGACAATTGGAGGCTATCATAATTACAAGTGAGGTTTATTTAAAATCGCCACATAAGGAAATGAAGAAGGTCCTTTCTTTAGTCATGCTAGGATTTTCATCAAGAGCAGAGCTTGCCCAGAAGCCCCCAGAGGAAGCCTGTGAGCCTCACACACTACTGTACCTACCTCACATTGTTTAAGTAGCTGCTCTGTCCGCCCCACATACATCAGGGCCTTACAAACAATATTTTTATAGACTGGCAGAGGAAGCCCATTCATGACAGCCGAACTTCCCCTGAAGCCATGAAATAAATTTCCTTCCAGGACTAACACTTCTCCACCTCCCAGGCACGGACTCACCATGGCATTTTGACCCTTTTGTGAAGCAACGTGAAAATATCATCCATCATTCTCTGAGCCACAGGGACTTGGGTGGAGGGGCACATTGCAAAAACATCTGTAGCTTGATAACCATCCCTCGAACATGCAACCCTTGGTGGTTCAAAGCATGCTTACAGGATGGGAGAGATGTAGGAAGACGGCCTGAACCGGCTCTTCAATTTCTTCCCAAGTGGGAAGCCCGCTGTTGAAAGAGCAGCCTCATCAATCACGGGGTAAAGCCCTCACTGCTTACTTATGCCTCCTCAGAAGTTACAAGGCACACTGTTACAACTTACTTAAACGCGCCGAGCACATCACTGGGAAATCTAGTTTAATGTTAGCGCTTAACAAGAGGATCCTTGGATGTAAGCAAACGTTTTAATTGGCTACTAAGTAGCCGATGCAAATTCTAATCAAATCATCAATCTTTCAGATACCTAAGGACAACGAAGCCCTTTGGGATAGGTTTTCTCTGTGTGTGTGTGTATATGTATATTTTAATTTTCAAATTAATTTATTTATTTTGTGAGTACAAGTATCAGGGTGAACATGCCACAGTGTACGTGTGGAGATCAGAGGACAACGTTTAGGAGTCATTTCTCTCCTTGTACCACATGGGTCCCAGGGATCAAACTCAGGTCGTCTTCAGGCTTGGATGGCAAGCGCTTTTACTCAGGAAGCCATCTCCCAACCTTGGGTCATTTTTTTAATTTAAGATGAAAATGCAGGGGCTAGAGAAATGGCTTAGTGAGTAAGAGCACTTGTCTGAAGACCTGAATTCGGATCTCCCATAAAAAGCGTTGCCATGTGCTCCTGGAACCCTAGAGCTGTGGGAAGTGGAGACAGGAGGGTCACTGGGGTGCTGGCTCCAGGTTCAGTGAGAGATCCTGTCTCAAAGGAAAAAGGTGGAGAATGACAGAAGCAGATACCTGACATCCTCTGGCACGTGTGTACACAAGCACATACACCCCATGAATTACACTCACACATTCTCACACATGCACACACACTCACACTAGTACACACCCCCATTCACACACATTAATTCTCACTGAGTCCCACTGAAGACCAGTGTGTAAAATGTACGTAGACGGGACCGTGGGAACCAAGCACTGAGCCAGACAAAAGAGTGAAGGAGTCAACCCACGGCCGAGTGAAAGAGGCAAAAGCCATCACCACAGCCTCCCAGATAGTCCCTCTTCACTGCTGGAAGTTCTCAGAGTCTAAATGCAATTTCTACAGTGGTGCCGGGTCAGACTGGAAGCCCACAGGCCACGAGTTTTCTTCTTAGACAAAAGGTCACTTTCTGAAGAGGGGGGTCGTAACTATTCAAGAGAAGATAATCCCAAGCTAAAAGATAATCCCGTCTGCCTATCCAGACGGGATGTGAATATCAAGACAACTATCTGAGGGCTGGAGAGGTGGCTCAGCGGTTCAGCGGTTAAGAGCACTGGCAGAGGTCCTGGGTTTTGTAGCCAGCATCCACATGGTGGCTCACAATCATCTGTAACTCAGTCTCGAGGGATCTGATGCCCTCTTCTGGCCTCTGTGGGCATCAGGCACACACATGCTGCACATACATACATACATGCAGGCAAAACATCCACACACATAAAACACTCTTTAAAAAAGAAAAATGATTTTGAACATTTCATCTGTGATTATCTCGAAGTCACCCAAAATCTTGCACCCAGTTGAATAACCCTGGAGACCATGGGAGTCTCCGTTCTCACCAGTGTCCACCATTATCAAGTGTCAGGTAGCGATTTAATAGATGTGAGAGGATTTCCAACAATTTCATGTACAGTAAAATTTTTCTAGGATATTGTATTTTAATAATTTAATTAATCTATCCTGGCCTTTTCCTAATAATTAAAATACCCCCGGGTCTCCTAGCTAACAACGCTTATAGTACAGAAAAGCTCTGAAACTGAGTTTTTAACTGTACAGAACTTTTCAGTAGCCACAAAGCAGCCAAATCCGGGTTTCAGTAACTTTCCAACCTTTATTTATCTTTGCCCCAATTCATTCATCTCGGTATATTCAATTGAAAAGTAATTTATAGGTTAGTGAGATGCCTCAGTGGAAAGACACTTGTTATCAAGGCTGATGACCTTAGTTTGACCTTTGGGACCCACCTGGTAGAAAAGGAGAACCAACTCATTCAAGTTGTCTACACACACATACACACAAGCACACACACACACACACACACACACACACACACTGTAGCACATCTCCCCCACCCCAATATACTCTCACACACATACACACACACAAATAAATTTCATAAATATGAAATGTGACACAGATGTCTCACGTTTATTTATGTGTACGAGTGTGTCTGTGTGTGTTCATGTACATGGGTGCCCTTGGAGGTCAGAATGGGGGCATGGAATCCTTGGAGCTGGAGTTACAGGGGGGCGTGAGATGCCGGATATGAGTGCTGGGAACTGAACCCAGGCCTCTAGACGACTAGAAAGCATTCTTAACCACTCAACCATCTTCTCTGGCCCCAATATTTATAATTTTAAAACTTGAAACATGTTCGTTATTATGTTCTTTTAATTTTTATGTGTGTGTGTGCTTGTGTGTTTATGTGTACCACATGCGGAGACGAGCTGCGGGCATCAGGTCCCCTTGAACTGCAGTTACAGACAGCTGCGAACAGCCACGTGGGTGCTGGAACAGAACCTGGGCCCTCTACAAGAGCAAGTGCTCTTAACTTCTGGGCCATCTCTCCATCTGTTAAAAACAAATTTTTGTGGGCTGGAGAGATGGCTCAGGGGTTAAGAGCGCTGACTCTTCTTCCAGAGGACCTGAGTTCAATTCCCAGCACCCACACGGCAGTTCACACCTGTCTGTAACTCCAGTTTCAGGGGACCCTGACATGCATGGCAAAAACACAAATGCACATAAAAATAAAATAAGATATATTTAAAAAAAACAAAACAAAACAGATTTTTGTGGGCCTGGGAGTAGAGCTCAGTGGAGAGTGCTTGCCCAGCAGACACAAGGCCCTGAGTTTGTCCCCAGGACCCCCCACTTCCCTACAAATTTAGTATTTTTCTCCTTATGATCAAATGTAGGTTTATTATATAATTTTTATAAAATTCATATAAACAAAGAAAAAACGATTCTGATACCAGCATCTAAAGCTAAAGCACTGTTAATTAACTCCATTTACTATTTATTTTTTCCTGTGAGAAAAATTGAAATGGCTTGATACAGAGACAGGAAGTACAATAAAATAAAAGGCAAATGGGCGTGTTGAGGATGAGGAAGCGGTGAACATTCAGACACCCACAGTAAAGGTGGGAGTAGCCAGTGGACGCACAGCTTTTTCAGGGACCAGCTGGGTAACACAGAGAAGGGAGGGTCGTCTGATATGCTCACTTTTACCCAGGCCTTCCATTAGTGGGGACCATTCCTGGAAAGTGGAACTGTGTGAAAGAACAGCCACCGTGTTGTTCAGAGGTGTTTATCACGGTGCAAAGCTGAAGTAAACCCCAAAATAAGCCACGGTCAGGCTAGGGACATGGCTCAGCGGGTCAGGGTGTTGCTGCCAAGCCGGGCCACCTAAATTTCATCCCTGGGATCCACCTGGCAGAAGAAGAGAACCGACTCTCTCAGGTGGTCACCGGATCGTGGCACATATACACACATGCATAAAAATGAAATTAAACGGTAAACTGTAGTATATCAGACAATTTGAGAAAGTATGGACACCGAGAAGAATGCTTTCGAAAAATATTTAAGGTGTGTGTGTGTGTGTGTGTGTGTGTGTGTGTGTGTGTGTGTGTGAAGAGATGGCTCAGCAGTTAAGAGCACTGGCCATTCTTCCAGAGGGCCTGGGTTTAGTGCCTGACACCCACAGGGTAACTCAGAACTGCCTGTAAGTCCAGTTCCTGGGGATCCGACTCCCTCTTCTGGCGTCTGTGGGCAGTGAGTGCGTGTATTACACAAACATACCTGTGGGCAAAACACCCATACACATAAAAAATTTTCTTAAAGTTTAATTTATTTATTTTACATCCCAACTACAGCCTCCCCTTCCTCCTCTCCACTCCCTCTCCCACCTCCCCTACACATAAAAATTTTAACTCTTTAAAAATAAAACAAGGGGCTGGAGAGATGGCTCAGTGGTTAAGAGCACCGACTGCTCTTCCAGAGGTCCTGAGTTCAATTCCCAGCAACCACATGGTGGCTCACAACCATCTATGATGAGATCTGGTGCCCTCTTCTGGCCTGCAAGGACACATGCAGGTAGAATACTGTATATATAATAAATAAATAAAAACATTTAAAAAAATAAATAAAATAAAACAAAACAGTAACATTTAATGGCCTGCTAGTTCACAGGATTTGGTGAGTACAAAAAGCAGATTATAAAATGCAAGTTTTAAAAACCTAAATATAGTGCATGCATGCACACACACACACACACACACACTGACACAGGGTGAGGATGGCAGCGTGATATATAAATGTGAAGTAATGATTATGGTAAGACAGATTTACACACCCTCCCTAGGAAGCTGTTCAACCCATGATAAGTAGGTGAGATACGCTGCCTACATTTTGCACAGCCTCAAACGGTATGGCCATCCAAGCTTGCTGAGAAACCAAGCCACCGCCACCAAGTTCAGCCAAGGGACCTCCCCACCCCCATGGCCCAGGAACCAACTACTATGGCTAATTCAAGAGGCAAGCACCTCGTGTGCCCTCTGCCTTTGCAAAGTCTTGGAAGACACTAAGCCTCTCAATTGAAATTGAAAAACACATTTCAGCCAGTCACGGCGGAAGGACAGTGAAGAACTCTTCTGAATGTTACAGGTGTGTATTCAAGTCAACGGATGGGTTGAGTTGCCCAGGCAAGGCGGCACAGGCCAGTGACCCCAGCACTCAGGAGGCTGAGGCAGGAGGATGATGGGAAGGTTGAGTTCAGCCTGAGCTACACAGTGAGATCCCATCTCAAAACTACCTTTTCTCCACCCTCAAATCTCACATTTTTTAGACGGGAGCCTTCACCAGGGTTAGCCTATGTCCATGACTGCTGTGACTGTGGCCTGCGTCTGACCTTATTTAATTCCTCCGCTGTTCCCTCAGGGCCCCTCACCTAGTTAACTACTGCAGATCCTTCAGGTCAGGTCAGTGTCACCCTCTCAGAGAACAGCACCCAACCCCATCCTCAGATTGTCCACTGCCCATTATTATACAAGCCCTTGTCTCTTTACACCCTTCCAACACAATACTCACTACAGTGTGTAATTATAATTTATGGGGCAACCTGATGAACGTCCTTGTCTTTCTCTAGACTATGAAGCTAGAGTATGGTCTAGCTATTCCTGAAATATTAGATGCAGAATTTTAGAACAGTAGTCTTCAATTTTTAAAATTTTGCTTCCCACTAATAATTTTACTTGAATTAGTGTGTGTGTGTATGTGTGTGTGTGTGTGTGTGTGCGCGCGCGTGCA
>CABHPH010148730.1:0-10773 GCA_902168325.1 Peromyscus nudipes | reverse complement strand
TCCCAGCATGGGGATACAAGTGTACACCACCACGGGCAGCCTTGTATATGGGTTCTGGGGACAGAACTCGGCTCTTCATGTCTATACAGCAAGCATTGTACAAATGACGGATCTTCCCAGTGGCAATAATTTTACTTTTAATTTTTCCAACATTTTTTCTTCTGTAGTACTGAGGAGAGAACCAGACCCTTACACTAAGTGCCCTACTGCTTGGCTGCACCCCGGCCCCAGTAATATTTTTACTACTATCTGTGCTTATTATATAGGCCTTTATTTACTTACATGTGTGCCACACATTTTATTTCATCAAAAAATGAACATTCATAACTCTCTTTAAAAGCTAAGACAAAAACACTTGCCATTAAGGGCCTCACAGTGTTCCCACTCACTCACAGCGGTTCCCCCCCACTCACAGCGTCCCCCCTCACTCACAGCGTCCCCCCTCACTCACAGTGTCCCCCCTCATTACAGAAAGGATAATGAGATCAAAGCTTACAATTCATTTGCGGTAAGTTTTTAAAAAACAAAATTCAAAATAAAATCCACAAGGGTAATTACTGCTGTACAGCTAACTTTCCCCCCCATCCACCCAGAAGTTTCTTTCATGTGTTAATGGTGGCATTAAAAAAAAAAAACTTCTTTCCCTCTTCTTTAACTTAGCTCTTTAAGGACCTCACACATCTAAGAATTCCTTACATTCACCAGAACCTTCCAGAGTGGTCTGAGGGTCAACACTGGGACAGCAATGATTTAATTTCCTACAAGGCCTCTTCTTTCTTTAAGAGACGACAAGCAGGAACTGTGATTACAGACTTCAAAAAAAAGGGGAGACTGCAAAGTTTAGCAAGGACCTCCATTCCCTAAAAATAACGACTGGAAATTGTGGCCCATGAAACAGTGAGGAACCCTTAGTACCCCAACCAGCAGCTAGTGGGGGAGCTTTGCATGTGGGTACACAGAAGGGGAGCGGGAAGAACAATTGTAAATTTAGTTTAATGCACTTCCAAACACAGACTCCGGAGACAATAGTGGAGAAGAGAGAGAAGGAAATTCAAGAGGCTATGAAGCATTCAGTTAAATAATTATTACACGGATCTATATCATCAGGTAGAAAACATGGCACTTTTTTAAGTATCTTGAAGTATCCCATGCAATGATGCTTAAAAACTTCCCCCCAGAGGCAAATAGGGGAGATCGTGTGTTTTGTTTTTTATGTCGTTCCCAGTCTCCTTTCTCATTCTTTCAATTATGGCCATTTTCTGAGAATGTTTCCTGTTGCTTTGCTTTTTCTTAAACAAATAAGCAAAGAAACCAAAAACCAAGTGCACTAAGGCTGTATATTTCAGAGGCAGGTTTTTGCCGAGCACAGGCAAGGCCCTGGCTCGATCGGGTGCCCCGAAACTAAAGCTGAAGCAGACAGTGAAACTATCCAGGTATTTCTAACAGGAACTTAACTTGCTAGAGCTGGCAAGGTGAGGGGCCAGGCAGTAGATGGCATAACCATACCCCCTCCAACCCCCCATGATATCAGACCCTAGAGTTAACCGGCACATCACAATCACAATTGGTATTCCACTCCACAGACTGGAGGGAAAACCAAACCAAACATCCCAGCTATTTAAAAGAACGGCACTTCCTCACCCAGCTTATGTTCTCGGCGGGGGCCTGGTTTTATTCAGGACTCCTTTCAGGCCAGTGTGTGAAGTGACTACTGTAAATCTCTGCCCAGCGCCAAAGGTCAAAGGGCTCTCTGCAGTTACCTGTGCTGTGGGCTGTTAAGGGCACACTGGCTTCTCCACGCCTCCTCTTCCTTTTTTCCTAAGCGTGAAGGCAAGCTCGTGAATCACACCGAGCTAATTTAGATCCTAAAAAAAAAAAAAAGCTTCGAGCCTAGGGACAGACGGCTTTCCTGAGAAAAACAGACAAACATCAACGCCTCAGTCCTCCACAAAGAGACCAGACGCAGCTGAGCCTCTCTCCCACCACACAGCTGCTAAAACAGTGAAACCCCAAAACCACCAAAGGGAAGGAAGGCCACTTGGGCAAACGCCCCAGCTTTGTCCTAGGTAGGGAGGAAAACTTTTGCTTTACTGTTTTTTGGGGGTTTGTTTTGTTTTTGTTTTTTTGTTTTAAGTAGCTAGGACGCCGGCTTCTGCTTACGTGCTGCAGCTCTTTTAATTAACTGGACAGATGCTTTTCGGGGAGCACTGCCCATACTCCAGATTTTCAAAGGGAGGGGACTGCTCAAGGCAGGCCTTTAAAGTTGGGGGTGGGGGTGGGGGGGCCAGCAAATTCTTCTCAAAGATTTTGTTGTGTTTGACATGGAAAAATGAACTTTATTTTTAAAAGATGGTGATAACTCTAAGAAACATGGGAGCACACTATTTCTTTTCTCTCTCCTGAATATTTTTTTAATGAAATAAAGCCATGCACGGCACCCCACCGCCTTGAGCTCAGTCTCATACCAGGATGCACAGCAGAAGCGAGGGACACACTTCCTTGCGGGGTGCTGCTGGGGTCAGCTTCGCCGTCCCCGGCATGTAAGAGGAAAGCAGCCGAGAGCTCAGTACCGCATCACAGGAAAAGTTACAGGAGCACTTTCAAACACCGAAGGACTCACGGCCATCATCTGCGACTAGCCAGGAAGTCTGATTTCAGTCTCTACATTTCTGCCACAATAGGGCTGAGTCCAACCCCTTTATTTCTTTTTTCTTTCCCATAAAATGGATTTTTTTAATTCTTTGAAAATGTTCATAAATATATACGCTATCTCTATCATATCCACCCTTCACTCTTATCTCCACCCCCCTGCGGACCCTCTCCCTCCCTCCAACTTCCTGCCCTCCATGTGTACATACATGTGTATATGTACACATGTAAGCACGCATGCATTTTTAACTCACTTGAGTCCAACTAGGTCTGCCCCTAGGAGTGAGGATTACGTCATTAGGCGTCCCAGCCTAAAAAGCGGTCGTGCCCTCTCTGTGCTCCCTCTTCTCCGGATTCCCCTCTGCGCGGTCTCTGTCTCTGTCTCTCTCCCTCTCTCTCCTAATAAAGCTCTAGAAAGGTAACCATGGCTCGTGATTCTTCCGCCACCACAGCACCCAGCGCTCTCTGCCGTCGGCATGGCCCCACGGGCCGAGGCGGCCGAACATGAGCGCCGCCTTAACGAACACTAGGTGCTTAGGCTGGGTGATCCACGGGGACTTGGAGAATCTACCAGTCGTCATAACCTCAAAGAAAAGTGTCTCTCCCTCCCCTAACAGTCACAAATAGCCACCCTGTACTTCCTAGGTAAAGTCCCTGTATCCTTACTGGCAACAGATAGAGGCTCAGTGTATAGGATTGCATCATACTGCCGCCATATCAATTCAGAAAGAATTTCCATTTCCAGAGGTCTTAGGAATTTCCCCCCCACAGTTCTCCACTGGAAGGTGTAACTCAGAAAACAACATCTGAAGTTTCACCTGTCCGTCACAGGAAGGAAAAGGCCAGTGCGGTTTGTCAGAGTGCCGGCCCACCCCACCCCGTGACTTAATTTTCTTTTTTAACAAGCCCACTGATGGGTCTCTTCTACTCAAGCCTTTGTTTTTTTTTTTTTCTCTCAAGACAGCCCAGCCAGAAATACTGGGTCCCAGCGATGGTGGCGCACACCTTTAATGCCATCACTCAGGAGGCAGAGACAGGTGGATTTCTGAGTTCAAGGCCAGCCTGGTCTTCAGAGGGAGTTCCAGGACAGCCAGGGCTGCACAGAGAAACGGTGTAAGCCAGAATAAATCCTTCCCCCACTTAAACGTCTTCTTTTCAAATATTTGTAAGAGCCATGAGAAAAATAACTACTATCCACAGAACACTAACCTGCTGGGGACACTTCCACTGAGGAGTCATGATTAAAACCAAACTCAGTATTTCCTTCTCCAGAACCTGGCTGTTCCCCTGAAGACCCCCTCACAATGCAATAGTACCCACTCTACTGTATTCCTCGGGACAATCACATTTAAATACAACTAATGCCCGCTGAGAACTTGCTACCCACTGTGTGGAAGGTTCCACATTTCAGAGCATGGAGGCTGGGATGCAAAACCCATCTGATCTCAAAACCGAGTCTTCTGACTTAACAAATCGCCACAACTAAGACACACAATTCTGTCATTGTCTAGAAGTTTCCACATTGCCCCTGGGCGGGCAAGACCTGCCCCTACCCAAATCGGTGCCAATCAGTAAGCTGTAGTTCCCCCTTCTGTACAGATCGGACTCTGAGAATGCCCCCTGAAAGCAGTCATCTGAGATGTTACCTTTGGTCAATGGCCCATCACTGCTCAGAGTGTCCTTGAGATTCATCGTGGTTGTTGTTGTTGTTGTTTTTTTTTTCCTTGCCAATGCTGACACAGCTTACTTATTTTTATTGCTAAGTGCTTTTACATGGGTATGCTGGACATTTGGATTGTTTCAGATGACTCTGGACTGAGCTAGCTATACATTGTGTACACATTCTTGTATCAGGTGTCTTATTGCATTATTCTCCATTGTATTCCCTTGAGACAGGGTCTTAGATCCTCCTGTCTCTGCCTTATCCTCAGGGCTGGGCTACAGGTGTGCACAGCTATGCCAACCTTTTAAAAATGGGTTCTAGGGACCTGAACGCAGGTCCTCACGGTTGTACAATAAGTTCTCTTAACCACCGAATCATCTCCCCAGCCCTAAACTTTTCTGCACTTCATTCAGCCACAGCGTATCAAAGAGGCTGCCTGCTGAATCTTCTCGGTGTTGTGCATTTTAAGCACCTCTGATGAGAATGAATTTCTTCCACACCATCAGGCCAAAGAGTCTTCTTTACATGGTAAAAAAATCAGTCATTTATTCTCTGAGCTTCTAGAACACTTGGCCTATGTGGCAATTTTATCTATTAGAAGCACAGCTTCCAAGAAACACTGCTAAGTCCTCTACACTCAACTGAAAATTCCTGGAAGTTGGCAAGCCAGCTTATGTCCATACTTTGTGTGCCAACAAACACAGTGCCCGCCCGATACACAGTATGTATGTTCAATAAATATGCATGATTGAAAATCAGAAAAAAAATAAACAACTGCAAATAAAGTTAAAATACATGATTTGGGATGATAAAAAACGACTAGAATTTTATAAAACAAAATATGACAAATTTGTATAGAAAAACAATCATAAATATACCTAAGTGCTCAGAAAAAAAATACATTTTGCATCCATCTTAAAATTAGAAATTTTGCTTTTCTGGAATCTACAGAGCTGGTTCAGGGGTTGAGTGTACTGATCTTGCAGAGAAGTGGAGTTTGGTTCTCAACACTCTCATCAGGCAGCTCCTAACTGCCTGTACTCCAGGTCTAGGGGATCCGATGCCCTCTTCTGGCCTCTTTGGGCAACAGTACTCACACGTGCACAGACCTACACACACATGCACATGCGTCTGTGACGTAATTCTAGCAGTAGCCAATGAGAACCGAGAACCACTGGCCCCTGCAGTGCAGACCTCTTGAGGTCCACTGAACACTGTGCCCACTGTATTCCACAGAGCTATGGAAGGCTTTGAAAACAGGACTGTAGTGCCAAGAGCCTGCCACATGGCTGAGTGGGCTGACAAATACTCTCTTTTTGAAGGACTACTAAAGGCTCCCAGGTTCACCTAGGGAGTTTAAAACACATCATTTACGTCATGAATGAATTAAGTCTGTGGCTATTTGTTTGTTTCCTTGTTCATCCCACAACACAAAATCAAATTAATTTGACGGTCTCATACTTCCTAATAGGAGTCACACCAAGTCTAGAGTAATTCATCCTTCTCGGGGGACAGAATGCGCTTTTAGACTTGGCATTGGGAACCTCCCGGGAGCTAACTCAAGCAAAGGGAATACTAAATTAAAACACCTGGACAGTCACAGACTTGGCTGTAAAGCTGGCTAACCAAAGTGTCAATGCTCTTGTACATGAAAAGTGTACAATACTCTCATACATGAAGTCACAGGTATGGAGGAGCCCGAAGTTCAGCATTTCAGTGAACTTCCAGGCATACTGCTGCTCTTGGGATGGAATTTTGAAAAGAAACTATATAAAGTCTGCACTTGAAGCCTGGTGGTGGTGCATGCCTTTAATCCCAGCACTTGGGAGGCAAAAGCAGGTGGATCTCTGTGAGTTCAAGGCCACACTGGTCTACAGAGCGAGATCCAGGACAACCAAGACTACATACAAAGAAACTCTGCCTCGAAAAACAACAACAAAAAAAGGTCTGCAGTGGAAACTGACAAAGTATGCCTGTGACCCAGCCTATGACATCAGGTGGTCCAGTCTTCGGACATTGTGTTGTTTTCCTTTACAAATAGTCAGGTTTCCTTCATAGCTGTGCTGGCCTTTGGGTCACGGGTTGGACATGTGTAGATAAAACTGGTTGGAAAATTGAGAGAATACTATTTGGGGCTAGGTGTGGGAGTGCACAACTATAACGTTAGCATTTGGGAGACTAAGGCAGGAAGATCACAAGTTCAAGTCCAGCCTGGGCTACAAAATAAGAGATTAAAAAAAAAGGGGTGGGTGGGCTAGGAATATGGGGGTGTAGCTCAGTGGCAGAGCACTTATTTACCTAGCACATGCAAAACCCGACTCAATTCTTATGACAAAAAAAAAAAAAAGAAAGAAAAAAAACCCCAAAAACCTATTTTGTGGCATGTCAAAATTCCATCAAATTCCTTTCTCAGTGTCCACAAATAAAGTAGTATTGGAAGACAATCACAAATGGATTCATGGGGTTTGGTTTCTTGGTTTTGTTTTCTGAGACAGTGTCTCTCTGTGTCCCCATGCAGCCTCAACCACGTGATGCCCCCACTTCAGCCTCCTGAGTGCTGGGAAGGCAGATCTGTGTTTTCCAAGGCAGCCTCAGTGTGGCAGCAGCAAGCTGAATTCCTGTGGAGGCATAGTATAGTCGGGGACTTTAGACTGCCATAAAGAGCACAGACTGAGCCGGGCGTTGGTGGCGCACGCCTTTAATCCCAGCACTCGAGAGGCCGAGGCAGGCGGATCTCTGTGAGTTCGAGGCCAGCCTGGGCTACCAAGTGAGCTCCAGGAAAGGCTCAAAGCTACACAGAGAAACCCTGTCTCGAAAAAAACAAAAAAAAAAAAAAAAAAAGAGCACAGACTGCAGAGTCTCCCAGAGGATCTGAGTTCAGGTCTCAGCAGCCAGGCTGGACAGCTCAGAACCACCTATACCTCTTCCAGGGAATCTAACGCCTCCGGCTTCTACAGACACTTACTTGCACTCACCTGGACGTATCTTCTCACCTTCTACATACACGTAATGAAAATAAAATCTTTTTAAAAATATTAAAAACCTAGGTGGCTTACACAGTGGGGGTCTCGTTCTGTAGCCCAGACTGGCCTCAAATTCTCTGCCAACCCTGCCTTAAGCTCTCGAGGGCTGGGATTACAGGTGGGAGTCCGCACTGTCAGAAAGATCTGTTTTTTGTTTTGTTTTGTTTTTGTTTGTTTGTTTTCTTTTTCTGTAGTCGAATTTTTCTTTGGGCCAAAAGCTCACAGTAACGACACAGAGACTTACTAATTATGAACGCTTGGCCTTAGCTTAGCTTGTTTTTAACTGGCTCTTATAACTTGAACTAACCCATTTCTATTCGTCTGTGTTCTGCCACGTACCACCCATCCCGCTTCCTCCATGTCTCCTCAAGTCTCTCTCAAGCACCGAGATTCCGCCTCCTCTTTCCTCTCTCTGCCCCAAAGTCTCGCCTATCTCTCCTGCCTAGCTATTGGTCATTCAGCTTTTTATTACACCAGTCACAGCAATACATCTTCACACGGTGTACAAATATCCCACAACATTTTAATTATTTTTATTTTATGTGTATGGGTGTTTTGTCTGCCTGACATGCATGTCTGGTGTCCGAGGGGTCCAGAAGAGAGCATCAGGTCTCCTGGAATTCAAAGTTACAGTTTTAAGTTGCTATATGGGTGCTAGAAACTAAACCCAGGTCTTCTGGAAGAGCATCCAGTGCTCTTAACCACTGAGCTATCTCTCCAGCACCAAGACCATTTCTTAATGTGATCCTTGCCAAGCATAACACTGCTGTCTGAATGTCAAGTTTATTTAATTGTAATCCTTAAGAAGAAAAAAGCCAACTGTATAGCCTGTCTACAACCAGGAAAGGAAAAATTCTTACGTAGCTGCAAGAAACGTAAGTCAAAGTGTAACTCTGCTCCCTGATAGAAACCAAGGCACTGTGAGAAAGCTTCAATTTAGGGGGGAGGGGCAGGGAAGGGAGAATGGGAAAGTCCCAGCCTGTCTGACATCACCTACCCCGATTCCTTCTCTTTCCAGAACATCACGAGACTAAACCACCTTAGTCTCTGGTGGCCCCATATCTGGGCTGTTTATTTCATGATTGAATCTTTTCTTTCTAGATACTTAACTAGACTTCCTATTTTCTAATTATTTTGTAATACATGCCTTCCCTTCTTTCCTTGGGAAAATAAAAAGCAGACTAGGACCCCATCCTCATGACCTCACTTAACCCTCATCATGCTCACACAGGTCCTAGTTCTAAACACGGAATGTTGAGGCTTCAACACAGGGCTTTTGTGAAGACCAAAGAATTCAGGCCACAACACACACAAAAGCTAGAGGATTTACTCTCCAGCTCATCAGGAGAAAATTTTGCTGACCCCTGGCTTGGATTCTCTATTCTCAAAAGTAGGAAGAAATGCAAAACCTTTAGGCTGCATAAGAAACTCACTGAATAAAATCTGTAGCTTAACAAGATCTATGGTTAATTCACACACACACACACACACACACACACGCACACACACGTGTGTACATGAGGGGAAGCAGGAAGATCAGGAGTTCAAGACCAACCTTGGGCAAATTCCCGATCAACTATGGAACCCTGTCTCAAAAACCCAAACATACATCATCACCACCACCAACAAAACACGGGAAAAACTTTTTTTGAATACCAGCTCCACCCTGGGAGATCAATTTTTCCCTAGGCTGGGATCCAATCCCAGGCTTCATTTGTGCTATGCAAATGCTCTGCCACTAAACTCCATTCTCAGCTCTGGGGAAAGCATTTTACAAACAGGAGCAGCTGGCATCTCCTGTGGGCTTCGGATGCTGTTTGCAGGGTGCTGTACCAACCTCCGTCTGCATCATTTCATTCCGTCCTCCTCACATTCTAAAAGAGATGTTATTAGTACCATCTCCATCTAAAAGATTAAGCCAAGAGCTGAGATTTGCCATTGAGCTGCAGAATTTGAAGTCAATCCTAGGCAAGAGAGATGATGCTTCCTTAGCTGGTATTTTTGTCTGATCTGTCAGGATGCAGGAAATGATGGATTGTGAGGGAGCGGTGGCAGGCACCTGTGGATTCCCAAGATAACCACAGGAAGGAAGACCTGACATCGGGCAAGATTCTTTCCAGATTGAAAGAATAAATCTGAAGATATGCCTCTAGCTACAACTGGCTTGTGGAAACAGTCCTACTTCAGTCAGACACACTAGTGTCAGAATTGTTTTGTTTGTTTGAGACAGGGTTTCTCTGTGTAACTGACCTGGCTGTCCTGGAACTCGCTCTGTAGATCAGACTGGCCTCAAACTCACGGAGATCCTCCTGCCTCTGCTTCCCGAATGCTAGGATTTAAGGGATTTAAGGCGTGAGCCACTGACACCTGTCCACTAATATCAGGATTTAAAGGCGCTTTTTTTTGGGGGGGGTTGCTGAGATGGCTTAGCAGATAAAGGCACTTGCTGTCAAGACTGACAAGCTAAGTTTGATCCCCAGAACCCACTTGGTGCAAGTCAAGAACTGACATTGTCCTCTGGTCTCCATAGGCACACTGAGACATGTGCATACTCACATACACATTCAAAATAAAAACAAGTAAGTGTAAAATTCATTTTTTAAAAAAGAAATAATTAAGAGAAATTTTTGTCAATCTACTATCAGGGGACATAGATGTCTTATTAATTTTTTCTTTCTTATGTGATAAGTATTGCAAACATTTATCTTGTAACTCAGATGAACAAAGAGGCAAGAGAAAAATATGAGCAAATCCTGAAGGGTCCTCAACACAACACTCACAACAGGTCCCACCAACGACTAAGTCACAAGCTGATGCTTCTTCTTCTCGCCACAAAGCAAGCCAGATCCCAGGAAACTGCATTTTAAAGTCAAACCTGAACAAACTAGAAACAATTAATTATTTCTTCTGCTCTATAGAAATTCATATCATACTTTATTACTAAATGCTGGGGATTGGACCCCAGGCCTTGGACATATAGAGCTATTATACATTATATATTTTATATATTATGTGTACTATTATACACACACACACACAACCACATATTTTACTATTAAAGGCATGAGAATTTCTTCAACCCACAGACAAAGTACTCCACATCTTAAGGAACTGAGTTTTGAGGTAGATATTAGAGTAAAATGATCTAAAATACCTCCCACTAATAACACCAATTAAATTTAGTTAACCGAGCATGTGCAGGACCATGGGGCAAGCCAACCAATTAAATATCATTTGGCTTCATCCTTCCTGCTTTAAGTGGAAATCGGACCCCTCAAATCTTTTCGTTGTCTTTTTTTTTAACACTTAAATTAACTTAAAGATATAAATTCATTTGCTTTTCTGTCTTTCAGAACAAAGAATTGTGCATATTTCTAGGGAGATCATGTCCTAATAACATAC
The DNA here is from genome assembly GCA_902168325.1 of Peromyscus nudipes. Classification (NCBI taxonomy): domain Eukaryota; kingdom Metazoa; phylum Chordata; class Mammalia; order Rodentia; family Cricetidae; genus Peromyscus; species Peromyscus nudipes. The sequence continues at coordinate 36 of CABHPH010148730.1, read as the reverse complement.
TTTTTAAATTGAAAACTTAATTACCAGGAATGAGAG
>CABHPH010148729.1:21940-33348 GCA_902168325.1 Peromyscus nudipes | reverse complement strand
TTGGAATCATTCATAACTTGAAACCCCTTTCCAGACTTGGGATTTCTTGTTGATAATCTGACTTAATGTGGGATGGGGCTTAGACTAAAGGTTCAGGGTAAATGACATTTCAGAGAAGTTTTGTTTTTCATCTGAATTTCTTCCTATTAGCTTTTCCCTATGTTTCACTTGAAATTTACTTTGTCTTCTTGGTTCTCCAGGGAGAACTTAAGGAAAGCTTTGGACCCGTCTCAGGGGAGCTGGACCCAGGCCCAATGTCTGTCTTTGTCTCAGTCCTGGCTACTCTGTCCCATCTCATGCACGTAGAGATTGATTTCCTTTGTATCTAGGCAGTGTTGTTTATGCAAAGGGATGCTAATGTGAGCATGCCATGTTAACGTACCCTCCTTCTTGAAGAAAAGACAGTGTAGCTCTAAAACTGGCTTTCCCCTGCTTACCACACTGTGGAGATATTTCCCAACTAGGATATACAGCGATTCCAGTTCATTTTTCCTTAAGTTGCACAGTGTGTATGGTTTATTTGATGACTTTTCTGTGTTTCATCTTTTCCTCTTCCAGTAATCTTACAATAATGAGTCTTGTTCACCAGATTTCCATTCCAGAGCAGTAGTAGTTAGAATTTTGGAGCTGAAAATGCTGGACAAAGGTAGTGAGTTAGCAGTGTTGTTACATTCGAGGTATGCTGGTCTTAGATAGGATTTTATTGCTGTGAAGAAACACCATGACCTCGGCAACTCTTATAAAGGAAGGAAAACATTTAGTTGGGGCTGACTTACAATTCAGAGGTTTAGTCCACTATCATCACGACAGGAAACATGACGGTACACAGGCAGACATGGTGCTGGAGAAGAAACTAAGAGGTCTACCTCTTGATCTGCAGGCAACAGGAGACTGTGTGCCACGTGGGCATAGCTTGCGCATGTAAGACCTCAAAGCCAGCCTCCACAGTGACACTCTTCCTCCAACAAGGCCACGCCCACTCAAACAAAGCCACACCTCCTAATAGTGCCACACTTCCTCCAGCAAGGCCACACCCACTCCAACAAGGCCACACCTCCTAACAGTGCCATTCCCTATGGGCCAAGCATTCAAACACATGAGTCCCTGGGGGCCATTCCTATTCAAACCACCACAGTGCTTGAGCGTGCCCTCCACGAGAGTTGAACCACTTTGCCTTTCCCCAGCTGTCTGCTGTCAGACTCCACACGACAGTGTCTTTTCATTTCTTTTGCTGGGTGAGAAGAGTGTGTCAAGGTCGTTGAATCTGCATTCCCTTCCTTAAACACCCTTTGTCAATTTAAGATCTATTTGTGTTTCCTCTTGTAAAGTTGCTGTCCCAATCCTTTGCTTGCTGTTGTCTAGTTGTCTGGCTTTTCATAGTTTCAATACAAGATCTCTTTACATATTATGGAAGAATGGATTGGAAATACTTTTTTCCCATTTGTTCTTTGACTTTGCTATTGTATTTTTCTTCTCTAGGAGCTTTTTGGGTTTTTTGTTTGTTTGTTTGTTTGTTTGTTTTTTGAGGCAGGATTTCTCTATGTAGCCCTGACTATTCTGGAACTGGCTCTGTAGACCAGGCTGGTCTCGACCTCTGCTTCCTGAGTTCTGGGATTAAAGGCATACACCGCCACCACCTAGCTAAGCTTTTGTACATAATCACATTGATTTTTTTTTATGGCTCTAGGTCTTTAAATCATAGGCAAGCCATTTGTACTCCAACATGCTAAAGAAATGTGTCCATGTTTCCTTAGAGTTGTATAGTTTCATTTTCACACTTAACCCATCCCCCAATGGTATTAGACTAGGGCCTCACACGTGCTAAGCAAGTGCTGTAACATTCAATTGCATTGTCCAGTCCTCTTTTTACTTTTTATTTTGAGACAAGGTCTCACTACGTTGGCCTGACTGGTCTTGAACTTACTCTGTAGCCCGCGCAGACTTAGAACTTGGTATCCTCCTGCCTCAGCTCCTTGAGCTCCCAAGCTTGGCTTCACATTTCAATTCCAATGTAGGACTGGCGAGATGGCTCAGCATCTGAAGGCACCTGCTGCCAAGCCTGAGCACCCGAGCTCAATCCCCGGGACCCACGTGGCAGAAGGAGGGACCCCACTTCTACAAGTTGTCCTCTGACCTCCACATGTGTTCACAAAAGAAAAAAATTAATTTCTCAAATTTAACAAACTCTGATCCACCTGGAGCTTATTTCCATATACATTTCCAAGTGAGAATTAGCTCTAACTTACTTTGATGTTCACTCATTTATTCTAGCAGTATTCACTGTCACTTGGAACTGGCTTGGTCACCAGCAGAGCAGCAAAGCTGTCCCTCCATTACTCTCTCTCTCATGTGCTTCCCACTAGGCATGGAATTGACATGAGACTGGCACTGTGCATCCTACTTACTTTTCAATCGCTGTGACCAAGGCAACGTATAGAAGGAAGAGTTTATCTGGGGCTTATCGTTAGAGATGGTTCGTCCATGACCACCATGGCAGGGAGCATGGCAGCAGGCAGGCAGGCAGACAGGCATGACGCTGGAGCCGTAACTGAGAGCTCACGTCTTGAGACACAACCACGAGGCAGAGACAGCTAACTGGGAACAGCATGGGCCTCTGAAACCTCAAAGCCCACCACCAGTGTCACACCTCCTCCAACAAGGCCGCACCCTCTGATCCTTCCTAAACAGTTCCACCAACTGCAGACCAAGTATGCAAACATGGGCCAGAGAGCTATTCCCATCCAAACCACCCTACGATTTTCTTCACTTCTTGGCCCCGCCCCCTGCACAAACAGCCAAAAGAAACATTTTTCTTTGCACATCACCTGGTCTCCAAGATTTTGTTATAGCAGCAGAAAATGGGTCAGAACAGTTAGCTACTTCCTCGCTATGGTAATTATTAAGCTGTGAAATATGTTTTGTCGGAAGGATTGGCTCCATCTCCCTGAACTTCCCACCCTGCTTTCCTGCCCAGTCTTGCTTGCTTTGCCCGGATAAATATTACAGCTTGCCTAATGGCAAGAACAGAGAGCGCCTCTTCCTTGACCTGCTCACCTCTTCATTACAGCTCTCCACAGAGTGGAGCTATTTCATCTCTCTTCATCCCCTTTTCCCACAGCCAGATGCATTCTAGAGCCAGATCTATCTATACCAACTCTCCCCGACCTTCGCTGCCACATGACCATATTCCTGAACTCCTATAAAGACAGACTTGTCCCTGCTGAGTTCTCGGAGTCCCCTCTATCTCCTTCTCAGCCTTGAGGGCGAAGAGGGACCCCTGCTTTGCCGTTACAAGTACAGGGTGATTAAGCATAGCTCACAGCTGATAGCGTGGGCAGTAGGGGCGGAAGAAAAGCCCAGGGTGGAGATGCAGGAGTTGGGGTCCAGGGAAGAGAGGATGCAAGCTGAACAATAGCATCCATCCTTCGGCTAGCTGCTTGGGGGAAGGATGTCAATGAAACATCCATGAGGGAGTGTGGTGATAGTGTGTTCCCCAAAATATTGTGCACCCTAATAAACTTATATGGGATCAGAGAATAGGACACCCACTAGATAGACATAGAGGCCAGAAAATGGTGGCACACACACCTTTAATCCTAGCATTCCAAAGGCAGAGATCTGTCTGGATCTCTTGAGTTCAAAGCCATACTGGAAACAGCCAGGCATGGTGACTCACGCCTTTAATCTCAGGAAGTGATGGCAGAAAGCAGAAAGGTATATAAGGTGTGAGGACCAGGAACTAGCCTGGTTAAGCTTTTAGGCTTTTGAGCAGCAGTTCAGCTGAGATTCATTCTGGATGAGGACTCAGAGGCATCCAGTCTGAGGAAACAGGATCAGCTGAGGAATTGGCAAGGTGAGGTAGCTGTGGCTTGTTCTGCTTCTCTGATCTTTTAGCGTTCACCCCAATACCTGGCTCCAGGTTTGTTTTTATTAATAAGACCTTCTAAGATTCATGCTACAAAGGAGCTTTGGACTTGTGTCCTGGAGGGAGTCAGACCCAGGAGTGAGAATGAGAAACGTGAGGCTCTGGTTTGGTTTGCATTTCAGATCATCAATGTTACACGTGTTCTGCCTGATCTCTTTCTTCTTACAGGGGCTGGGAAGTCCCCATGTCCTTTCCATGTCGCCAGTGACCTTCCCCTTCACTACAATAAGGATAATGTATGTAACGCAGAAGGTGTTTTGAAAACCTTAAATGGCCAAACGTGTGGGAGAGACTCGCTACCAGCTTCCTGTGGCCACATAAATCTTTTATAGCCAAGTTATTTCAAGAGGTGCCCTTCTTTGTCTTTTTCAGATGTTCACTAGGATCTCTAGATAAGGTGACTCTAAACAGGATGGTCACTGAGAGCCCAAGCAAAACACACTTGATGACAGAGGGGTTTGGGTTTCGTGTGCGTAGGCTCTGTCTTGGCAAGCCTATTTTCATAAGCCCTGGCAGGTAGGGGCTGGTTATCCTCAACTCTCCATCTCCCGAAACCACCTCGATGCTGACGCTAGGGAAGGGCTCAGCGAATCATTCCTTTACGTGATCTATTGATGACAACTCACTTGGGGCAGGTGGCTTCTTGACTCTGGAGAAAGCCCGTCAACAATCCTATGGAAGAAAATCCACGTGGTCTGTTGTTAGCTGCTGCCTTTGTTCACAAACCTTTGCTTAAAAACATGTCCTGAGCCCGAAGCTATGAATTAGCTCATGCTCTGGCATATTCTCAGATGCCTGTGATGTCACCTCCACCTGACTGACAGCGCCGTCTTCCCCTTGGAGATCTGGCCACCTTTCTCTGCCTCCTTTCAATCCTGTTTACAGAATCGAAGAGTGCTTGCATTCTTTCTGCCCTCCTAAAAATACTTGGCCAAGTGCCAGCTTCAGAACAGCCAGACCAGACAGGGATGGCCAGGCACCAGTAACCTGAGGCAGGAACTTCCCAGTCATGGATGGAGACCTGTGGATCCACATCTGCACCCGAGAGAACATCACAGACAGTCTCATGGCTTCAGTGGTCTACCAGCCCTGTGCCCACAGGTAGGTCTGTCCATCCAGGCAATCGGAGGGTACGTGAGGGCTGAGCAGGGTGGCCATCTGGTTTTCTGTTTTCTCTTTCAGGCAAGAAGCTACAGAACTGACATTAGTGTAGGGCATGGGAATCCCACTACCCTGGGAGCCTCTGATAAAGTAAACCAAAACATTTCATTAACATTCATTTCCTTTTCTCACATCTCACTGAAAACAGAAAAATATTTCAACCTTGGTACAGCCACTGAATTATTCATCTGAAAATTAAAAACATAGAAACAAAATAAAACTTGGAGGCAGTGCAGACTGGATGTCCCTGACCTTTGCTCCTTACCTCTTCTCTCTTCCTGGAAGAGAGGCTACAGACCAAGGAAAGCATGCTCCCTTGCATCTCTTCACGGGAACAGCCTGAACACCCAACATGGCCGCCAGGCCCCAGAGTGCACATGTTACCGTAAACCTTGGACCTGCAGAACTCAATAGGGACCTGGGAGCTCAGCCTGGAGTACACCCAGGAGACACAACCCCCCAGCCCAAGGTGGAAACTTCTCATGGCTCCCTGAAGTAGAGCTAGCCAGAAAGGAAATCTATGGCCTGCTGTTTGTCCCCCCATGGCTGGGGAGAGCTCTTGGGCAAGCCGCCTCTGCCTTCTGCTCTCACTAAACCCCGGAGGTGAAAGACAATGTCACAGGCCCAAAGTGTCTCCTTTGTTCCACACCCTGAGCAGCACATGGGGCATTTGGTGGCTGTCTCTGGAAGTCCCTTCTTGGGTTATTTATCTAGGACATGTCTTCCAGTTCAAAGCTGCAATCAATGCTCATGTAACTAGAAAGTGTTTGCTTCACAGTCTAGGGACGGAGATGCTTGTCCTGCCCCAATACTAACCTCCCCAGATCTGCTACTCCATCAGCGTGTGGCCCTTGTCTCCTTTTCCTCAGCACCCCTCAGTGACCTTCCTCCCCGCTCCCATGCCTTTCCATCAGTACAGGTTTTCTTCCCCTACTCAGTGACCATGTTTTGTGAGCGAGCTCGGAATTCTTGGGATATTTAAGGAAGTAAATTTTTGATAACACAGCTGCATGGAAAGCCTGGGGCACAGGACATTTGCACCATGGCTCAAATTGCTCAGGACCATTTTCAATGGACTTCCTTTCTGGATATGGTCAGTCCCCTTGGATGTGGCTTTCCATTCCGGTTCCCGGGTTTTTGCCGCATGAAACTCATTTATTTAGTACAGTAGTTACTTTTCTCGTCACTGTGGCCAAACACACGACAAGAAACAACTTAAGGGAAACACCAATGATTTGTTTCGCTCACAGTTTGAGGCTCCAGTCCACCAAAGCAGGGAAGTGGTTCAGTAAGAGAGGCTCTGGCTGACAGAAGGAGCGTGGCGTGGGGGCACTGTTCACGTTGACTTCATACTCAGGAGTCAGAGATGACCGCCCACATTCAGGTCTTCCTTGATCAGTTTATCCTCTCCGGAAAAACCCTTACAGACACGTACAAAGGTGTGTCTCCCAGGTGATTCTAAATCCAGTCAAGTGGAAAATCAAAATTAACCATCACATTTCTACTGCTGGAGAAAGCATGTTGTAGATAACAGCTGAGGCGTCTTGCATTTCAGATACCTTGGAAGTTCTGAGAAGGATTGCTGACAACCCTCCTCTGCTTTGGTTCTGGCAAAGTCCTTCCTCCAAGGAAAGCAATCTAATCATTGGCTGTCAGTACTCCATTCAGAGGCTGCTCAACCCCATTCCATTCTGTGGCACAAATAAAGGCCCAGGAGGAGGTGAAAGACTGGCTTCCATTGAAATGTCGCTTGTCCCTTTTTGTGTGTGTGTGTGTGTGTGTGTGTGTGTGTGTGTGTGTGTAGGAGTCTTACAGTGGAGGTGTGGTCCTTGAGTGCGGTGACCCATCCCAGGTGTGTCGAAGGCAGTACTTGGAGTATTTAAGGGAAAGAGGCCCAGGGAGGCAGGGCCATGGCAGATGGATACAGCAGGCATCAGCAGAATGAGCTGGGAAGAGGAAACGTCAACATGGGGATGGGGCTGAAGGTTGGGACCAACTGAGAAAATCCCAGCCTGGTCAACCAGGACAAAGTTTTTCTCCGGTGAGCTGAGACCAGGCAAGCTATATTGGTTTCCTGGGACCGTGGAAGCAAAAGGCTGCGGGCTGCGTCTCACACAACAGATGTTCATTGTCTTGCTGTTCTGAAGCCTGAGTTGTTTTGTTGTTGTTGTTTTTAATTTATTTCTATTTTATGTGCATTGGTGTTTTGACTGCATGCATGTCTGTGTGAGGGTGTTGCATACTCTGGAACTGGAGTTAGAGACAGTTGTGAGCTGCCATGTGGGTGCTGGGAATTGAACTGGGGTCCTCCGGGAGAGCAGCCAGTGCTCTTAACTGTTGAGCCATCCTCCAGCTCCTCCTGAGATTAAACACTGGTAATGCTGGTTACTTCTGAGAGCAATGAAAGCCTCTGTGTTTCAGGGTCCTCATTTCGTGTGTGTGTGTGTGTGTGTGTGTGTGTGTGTGTGTACTGCAGAGTATATCTGTTCATGTGTGCACACTTGTGCGTGTGGGTATATGTACATGTGCATTCATGCTCACATAGAGGCCAAAGTTCAGTGTTTTCACCAATCCTTTTCACCTGTACAGATGAGAAGGCTAAGGCACACTTCGTGTATGCCCTTATTTCTGTTTTGTCGTTGTTTGTTTTTCCTGCCTCAGTCTGGCTGCCCAAGGAGATTAACTAACTATGGAGGGGGTCATGACTTGTACTCAGGATGTAGTTCAGTGGTACTTCCGGTCTCCAGCACCAAAGTAGCTAGATCATGGAGCAAATTTTGAGGGCAACTCATCGCTGAGCTACAAGGGTCCTGGGTTCCTGAAGCTACTTGTTCTTCTTCATGATTCCTGGCTCAGACGTGATAGGTTCCACTTGTGGATGTGGACCTTTGGAATCAACACTCCTTCCCTGGTGGTCTTCCACATCCAGCCACAGGCAGAGCACCTCAAGACTTTGGAGGTTGGTGGAATTCTAATGCAGGTCACTGAAGCCTTGAGTACACTTCTTTAGGTGATTTATTTAACAAATATTATAGAACTTCGTGGAGATGGTACCCACTAAGGAAGAACCCTTTCATTGGACTCATAATTAGGAGGGGCAATGATTACTGTTTTGTTAGACATTAACATGTTTAGGTTTGCTTATCACTACAGATAGGGTTGACCCCAACTGAAATATTCCTCAAGACCACTGTGAGACAAATTGGCTGCGCTAATCTTGAAGAACCATGTTGGAAGCCTGGGGTTATTGCTCAGTGAGATCACTCGCCAAGCACCAAGTCTCTGTTCAGCCCCTGGTACTGGAAAGACACCATTCTAAAAAGTCCACATTGGGATGCTCACAAGAAACAAGCCCTGCTTCTTGCTTCCATCTGTTATTTCTACGATCTATATAATTCCTGTTTGTTGTGTGGGGTTTCCTTGTATACAAGACAAATTTAATGCTTTCCCTTTTGCATTTCTCATTTCTTCCTATGTGCACACACATGTGTGTTTGTGGTGGATGCCTGTGTTCATATGTGTGCAGGTTCATTCACCTGTTCAGGTGCATGTGGAGGCCAGAGGTAGATATCAATATAGCTTCCTCAATTGCTCCCCACCATTTTTTTTAAAGACCATGTCTCTCTTTGAACCTGGGACACACTGTTTTTGGCTAAACTGGCTGGCCAGAAAGGCCCAAGAATCTACCTGTCTCAGTCCCCCCAGCGCTGGGGTTACAGGTCTACACCTCCACATCCTTGAAAACACAACACAACACAAACACAACACAACACAACACAAACATGGGTGCTAGAGATCTTAACTCAGGTCTTTATCCACTGAACCATCTCCCCAGTCCCAGTACAATCTTTTTTAAAAATTTATTTTTATTTTATGTGCATTGGTGTTTTGCCTGCATGTATGTCTGTGTGAGGGTGTTGGGTCCCCCAGAACTGGAGTTATGGACAGTTGTGAACTGCCATGTGGGAATTCCACTGCTGGGCATTGAACCCAGGTCCTCTGGAAGAACAGTCAGTGCTCCTAAATGCTGAGCCATCTCTCCAGCCCTCTACAAACCCAATCTTAACAGAAGAACTAGCGATTGCCTCCATCCCTGTTGACGAATCCTTGATTTTACTTTTTGCCTCTGTATTCTTCAGTGTGCATTTGATTTTTAAACTTTGCGTTTCCAAACATAAAATCTTAGCTTTGCCTGCTTCAACCCTTGGAGTCTCCAAAATACCACTTCCTTCAAGAATGCTGTTTGAAACCTCAAGTCCCAGTGACTTCACATCACCGGCCCTTCTGCTCCAAAGGGCTGGCCATCCTGACATGCAAAAATCCACACTAACCTGACAGATGACTCAATTAGTGGGTGGCAAATCCATTCTATGTTTATTGCAACAGCCCTTTCAGGGTGTGGTCTTCCCAGGCAAAAATTCAAAATTCTGGTTTCTGTGCAGTCTTAAAAGTACTTGGCACATTGGAATTACAGAACAAAGCTAAGCTCAAGGACTTCTTTACCAAGGCTTAAATCTTCCATAGAGCCAAAAGCTGGTTCTGCGGATGGGAAAAGCTGTGGCACTTGATAACTCAATGTTGCTTCTTCCATGTTAAAAAAAAAATGTCACCCTTCCTTCAGCCTTCAATGAGTAGATGTCAACTCTGGAGAAATCTTGCCTTCTTTCCCATTGTGGGAATAAACGCTCACAGCTCTAGCAGTCTCCAGGAAGCAATCGTCATGGAACCTGGAAAGGGGTCAAGATATCAAACAATGGAGATGACTGAAGAGAGAACAGGATGAAGGTAGACACTAGAGAACCAACTGGGGTCCCTACTCTGCCCAAAACTAACCCTGGTCTTTTCTAAGTCCCACCCCCTCTCCTGGTGCTCAGTGTCTACGTTTGAAAAATGAGGCATATTCCTACTTTATGGGGACCAGGCACATTGAATGTGCTTCCTGGGAAAGTAATTACAGTTCTGTCCATCTTGATAGTGGTTGGTCTTCATTCTCCTTCTCCTTCTGGAGTGCTGGGCTTAGTTAGAATCCCAACCTTGCCAGCTTGTGAGGAGAATGACGTGTTTGAATAGTTGAACTGTTCGGTGTTGCTTCATGGTTCTTCCATGTTTCTTACCAGAGGAGCTGGCAGTGGCTCTGTGGGGAGACTCTGGGAACTCAGAGGATGTGTGAGGTGGAAAGCAGAGTCCAAAGCAGAGAAGGACCTTCCCAGGGGTGACCGACCTTTTGACATTGTGACATGGTCCTGCCATCTACAATGTTCGCCTCAAGAACAGTGTGATCTAGTTTGTTGTTGTTGTTAAACAAAACAAAAATTCCCATAATGCTCTATGTAGGTTTACGCTTTCTGTTAGGCTACATTCACAGGTCTCCTGGGGTGTGCGTGGTCTGCAGGTTAGACATACCCTTGGCCTTAAGCTATTATTATTAGATGAAGGTGTTGCTTGGCTTATCTTGTCTCTCCTTATACACTGAAAGCCCCTTGGCGTTTGAACGCATGTCTCTATTAGTAGCAAACTTCCTTTGCTGTTAAACTTAGTTCTTGAAGCGGCATTCTGTTCCCAAGGAGGCATGACAGATGTCAAAGTGTGGCCAGTTTCTGAATAGGCCAGCCTTCGGCCAGCCGTTTGCTCAGCCTCCGAAGGGCAGGAATGATCTCTAGAGTGGTGCACATCTGAAGCGTTTGGTCTGGCTGGTGCAGCAAAAGATCTCACTGTCATCTGTTTTCAAATGTTTATCTTGAGTTGTTCATCTTACTTTATTTTGTGTGTCTGTGTGGTGTGTTGATGTATACATGTATATGCACATATGTGTTTACAGGTGCAAGGGCCTGTATGTGTAAGGTCAGAGGTCAACACTAGACGCCTTCCCTAGTCACTCTGTCTTACTATTATTATTTCTTATGACAAGGTCTCTCACTGAACCCGGAGTTTGTTGATTTGGCTAGACTGGCTGACCAGGTAAGTCCTTGGGATCCTCCTGTCTCTATCTACGAGTGCTGGGTTTACAGTGAGGCCATCAAAGGACTCTGCATTCACAGTGGCACCCACCAACTTCCATGTTCCTGGAATATACAACATCAGGACCCTAAATTTCCCTCCACTTCTCCTGGAGTAAAGAGCAACCTACCATGCCTGGCTGGCTGCGGTGATCTGAACAGAGGTCCTCAGGCTTGCATAGCCAGACTTTATTCATGGAACCTTCTTCCTGGGCCCTGTTAGTTAGCTGTTAGTCCAGACAGCGTGCATCTTCCACCTCCACTTCCCTCGCTTTCTTCTTCTGATTCTCTCTCTCTCTCTCTCTCTCTCTCTCTCTCTCTCTCTC
>CABHPH010148729.1:4056-21840 GCA_902168325.1 Peromyscus nudipes | reverse complement strand
CTCTCTCTCTCTCTCTCTCACACACACACACACACACACACACACACACACACACTCTTTCTCACCAAGATTCCCATCTAGATGCCAGTTGGACCTATCAAGTCTTCCTCTCTAGAGATTAGAGGAAGATGCGGCTTCAGACGCTGGGTGGTGGGCCCTTATCCAGATGCACAAATCTTTCTTTAGCTGCAACTGACTCCCCTTATAGCAGACTTTGTTCCCACCTCTGCTTCTTCTAATAGCTGAAGCCAACCTCTCAGGAAAAGGATGCCAAGAGGAATTATCCTGCCTGGGGCATAGAGAAAGCTGCTATCAAAGACTCTTGTATTCTCAACAGCATGTAGCCCCAGGACCTAGGAAGCCCCAGGACCTAGGGTACTTACTTGTATGCCCTGGGTGATATTCATGCTCCCTGAACGTTTATCTCATTTTGGGGCTGGCCCCCAGCCCTGTCCTGGAGCCTGCCTTTACCCCACTGACTCCCCCCAGAAAGACCACTCTGGGATCTGCTCCCACCTGTCACCAACAGGGCTCCTCTTGTTCCCAGATGGTATAATGCCAACCCACTGGCTTTTTCAAGGAGTATGTGAGTAGAAACAGACTGGGCCGTTCCAGAGGAAGGGCCCGGCCTTGATCTAGGCTCAGGTAAGAGCAGGACTCATTCTGTGCTGGGTGGCGTCTTTTCTGGCTGGCCAGACCATCACAGGAGTTTGCATTCACAGAGGCATCTGCCCCCTGGGTATTCCTAGTGTATGTCACATCAGGAGCTTGAACTTCCCCCTTTTCAGTGCCCCACGTCGGGTTGTGCTTTTGGGGGCCTGTGCTCTGCTCCCACAGAAGAAACAGCCACATGCTCATGCTGCTTTTCCCAGAGTGTTGATTTGGTTTTTCCGCTCTCACGATCCCAGATAAGCACCCGGGACTGTACCTTTCCACATTTTCTCATATCTGAGAACTACTTGATCTCTAAATATAAGTAAAAGGAAAAAAAGAAATACAATGAATTTCCTAATAGTTAATCAACTACCACACGTCACTGCAGAGACCCGATGTATCCCTTTTCCATCCACTGGGGATGCAAAGGCATGAGGAGGGATTAGGAAAGCACACACTAGAAACAACACCAGCACATATCATTAAATAAACATGTGACAGGCCTATCATTGCAAGTGTTGTCTTCCAGCGAGGGCACGTCGGCACTTTCATTAACCCCGGGGACCGGAATGGCAGCTTTTCTAACCAAGGTACTAGGGTTTAACCAAAGTTTGCCTTAATGAAAAAGGCGGGGCCACCTACCATGAACTCTTCTCTGTGATTTCATCCTTGAGGGTGCTCGAGTGTCAATAAACTTGTTTACCGGGATCAGAATGGGCCATGTTAATGAAGTCTTGTTTGTGTGACCACAATGACAAGTCATTTGTGTCAAGTTGAACTAAGGGGAGGAGAGGAGAGGAGCCGAGATGCTGTATTTCTGGCCTGAAGTTTCCTACAGATGTCTTTGGGCCCAAGTTAGTACAGTCAATATGCGTCTTTCTTCGAGTTTGTATGTCCGTGGTGGAGAAAAGCCTTGTTACTGTGCAGAGTGTGGTAAACAAAATTACACCGCACTCCCTGAGAAGGAGAGCAAAGCAAGAAGCATTGACGAGTGTTCCGACGGGCGTAACCTCGCGGCCAGCGTGTGGTTTGCATGAAAAGAAAGCATGAATACACAGACCCTAATTACTGCTTTGGGTTGACAAAGTAGGGTGAACATGTACAGAAATGCAGCGGAACAACTCGGGCTGTGTCTCGAAGCAGCTTTAGAGGTAAATATAGAAAATCCTGCATGCATGATTTTACATAAAATTTTTTTTTTAAGGAAAGCCAGAGAGTTCATTAATAGCCTATTGAGCAGAGCTGGAGGACAGCCGACTTTGTTTGGTTTTGATGTTCTATGGTGAGAGTTGATGCACTGTAATCTAGGAGCCAGGTTCAGCCCATCACTTACTGGTAAATGAAGTTTTATATTGGACCAAAGAGAAAAATAAAAAGATACATTCATTGTCTGTGGCTGCTTCAAGCTATAAGGCCTGAAATATTTACTTTGTGTCCTTTCAAAAAAACAAAAATCACTAGCCTGTGGCATATTGGAAACAGCTGTATCAGAGAAGGTTCCTGGGCCAGTTGCTGAGCTGCTGGCTAGATGGAGTTCGGGAAAGTCACATGCCAAGATTACAGATTAAAAGAGCAGAAAAGGGACCACGGCAGGAGAAACTGGAGCTTTAGATTAGGAGATGTGTTCTGATGTGAGCAGAGCAAGAAGAGGATTGGGCGGGCCGGGACTCCATTCTTTGTAAGCAATGTGTGTGGAATGCGAAGCTAAATGGAAATGCTTGGGTACAGAGGGGAGTCACCGCTCAGGCTTTTGTAGGGATGTTAGACATTTTATCAGCTCATAGGATCTGACTCACAAACAAATCATGCCACCATCAGAGCTACATTAGAGCAGATCGTAGCTTTGGAAGCGGAGACGGGAGGGAAGGATGCTGGCTTCCCCTGGTTACTGCTGGGATAAGGAAAGCTGTGTTTTCTCTTGCCTGTGTGACTCTGCATGAAGCCATTGCCTGCATTTGTACTGTGGCTGCAACTCCAGATAAAACTATGGAGAGGTTGGTTTTCTCCTGCCAAAGGGACCTACTGCCCAATAGAGTTCATTATGGTAAGTCACTGCCTACCTGTGTCTGGATTCAGTAGCTCATGGGTTGTAAAGTGAGTGCTGACTACGTGTTCTGGCAATGGGAATCTGTAAATCGGAATAATGGGGGCATGAGGCTGCTCTTGGCAGACCCTGGGTAATGTGACTATTAATACAATAAGGAGTCATTAGCGCAGCTCCATGTCTGGGCCTTCTTAGTCATGCAAAAGTTGACTTTTAGTTCAAAGAGCCCCAATAAAGCTGTTCCTGATGCTTTCTCTTTCTCTGTCTTGGTGATCCCGGCAGTAGAGGAGCCCCAGGCTTAGCAACAGTAGTGGCAGCAGCTAACTCCTGCTGTAGCCATTGTCCTGGCAGCTTACCACAGGCTAGCCCCTGTGATGCACTCAGAAGGACTTACTACCCCCATTTTATAGATGAAGAAACTGAGGACAAGCAGCTTGCTAGGACATGGGCAAGCCAAGGAGTCTGACTCCAGACTCCATGCTTTAAAAGCTTTTGAAGACAGACCTTAGGCCCTTAGAATTTCGTCAATTACAATTCTCATGCATGGCACGCTTCGTCATGCATGGGCTGTCTTTTACAGAGGTAGTGAAGGAATCATTACACATAACACAGCCATGCGTACATACACACACGTACACATACACACACCTTGGTTTGGCTCCCAGGGAAGCAGGTCAGGAGACAGGGTTTCCAGTACAGGTTTATTTGGAAGGTAAAAGGAAATCAACAGGACAGTGGGAAATGAGACAGGGAGAAGAGGGCCACACATTAAAAGTGCATTCCCAAACAGCAGCCAGAGGGCAAATGGAGCTTAGCCCTGTGGGCAAACTGAGAAACCTGCTTTAGAAACTGCTTTAGAAGTGCAGTGCATTCCTGGAGCCACCTCTCAGTGATGACTGACAGGTTCTCAAGAGCAGATGTATGGATCCTGAGAGACGCCTAAGACCCAGGATCCAGTAAAAGCAGTATTCCACAATCATATATAAATATATCTGTGTAGTGAGCATATACATATACACACATAAGATACACACATAAGCACACATACACATAACCTTTATATCTATCATATATCTATTATTGCCACTCTTAAGGATATTTAAAAACTTTTTGTGCTAATTGCCTCATACATCTTTAATACCACAGCGATACTGTATCAGTTTCCATACTGTGTCCACTTAGAGAGCCACAAGCCACCGGATATCTGTATACACCAGGTCCCACCACACCTACAGCACTACAACACCACCTCTCTCGCGCCCTGCCCATTAAGGCAATTCTTTGGCATTCCACAAGAACAGAGGAGCAGTTCACAGTTTCCTTGTAAGGAGTCCTGGGGGTTGGGGGGAGCGAGTATGTGACATGGAGCAGACTCATTCAGACCCTGGGAGTCCATCACTGCAGACATGGAGCATTGGCTTTCTGTTAACTTCAGGAAACCCTATGCAGCTTGGGTTGGCTGGTCAAAGGAGCAGGGGGGAGCAGCTAGGCCCTGCCTTGGAATTCCACCACCGCTGCTGCAGTCAGATCCTGGAGAGGGTGTGAACAGCTTCCCGGTGCCTGAGTCCCGCCACAATCTCACACCCATGTCAAGCTCACTTCTCATATTCCCCGAGTTGAAAAGCAGTTGAACAGATGGTGGCTGACACCTTTCTCAGGAATCCTGGAAACTCACCAGTCTACCCAATGAGGCACAAAAAGAAAAGAAAAAAAAATCTGAAAATGTGGTGTGGAAATAAAATGGTGGTTTGAAAAGGGATGGACTCAAGAGAAAGCCTGTCTGGAGCGATGCACAGGGGTCTCCATGTGCGTTCACAAACCAGGTGCCTGGGAACAGAGACCAGGGACCTGCTCTCTTCACAGTGGGGAGGTCGGCGACAGCCAGGAGGCAGACACCAAACAGGACTGGCCAAACCTGGTCACTCAGAACACTCCTTCCTCCAACAATTCTGGAGCTGAGTGAGAGGCGAGCAGTCCAACTTTTTATGCGTGCCTAAAAATAACACAATTTCTTCCAGGTTCTAAATGTAATTTTAAGTTGTGAAAACTAGATCATAAAAAAAAAGGAAAAAAGAGAATCAAAGGCAAATGGATGCAATATGCTGCACCTACTTTTATTAAACACACTACAAACCTCCATCCAGAGTTCATCACTGAAAAGTCAGCAGGAACTGAGTGCTTCTGCTTCCTCATAAGAGGGGAAGGAGGAAGTCACAGTTAAGAATGTCTTTAAGATGGAGAGGAAAATCTCAGCTTTAACGAAAAAGCAATGCCACAGAAAAGTATCTATCCCTGCTTTGGGGACAAGTGGATTTGGATTTGTCAAAAACAATAAATAAGGCAATAATTCTACTATGGAATCTGAATGAAAAAAATAAAAATAAAAAAAGGACATGACTGCTCCTAGGTATGGTGGAGGGCAAGGTTTATTGCAGATAAAAAGAAGAGCATAATCAGAGGCAGAGACATCTGGGAGAGTCCAGAGTGGGTACAACCTCGAGCCAGGCCGTGTGAGGAGAGGAGAGAGCCAGGAGAGTAGAGTAGACAAATCAGGTGGTTGACCAAAATGGCTGGATTATACGAGGACAGGCAGCTGGAGTAAGGGCAGCCCAGTCCCTGGACTAGAGCTGTTTAGGATAGGGGGTGGAGTGCATCAGCCATATCCTGTACTGAGGAGAGACCGAGGGACGATGGGAGAACCTGGCAGCTAGTTCTGCTTTGATATGTTAAATAGGTACCTCAGTTCCCTGGTTGTCCCAGTTTGAGACCTAATAGAGTCCAAGACACCCTTTCAAATTTCTTCATCTTTTTATTAAACTTGAGGCATGGTATCTATATTGTATTAGTCCTGCTAATGAGCTTGTATTTTACCCCCAGGAGATGATGATTGGCCAGCTTCCTAAAAGTCACAAGAAATGAGCTGAAATGAGCCCTGTGGTGGTGGCGCACGCCTTTAATCCCAGCACTCGGGAGGCAGAGCCAGGCGGATCTCTGTGAGTTCGAGGCCAGCCTGGGTTACAGAGTGAGTTCCAGGAAAAGGCGCAAAGCTACACAGAGAAACCCTGTCTTGAAAAGAAAAACAAACAAAAGTTACAAGAAATGAAGTGGCTAGAGAAATGGTTCTGATTTTTAGATTTAGACCAACTACCCCACAAAATGTCTAGATAGAATGTACATTACATTTTAAAGAATATCAATGTTTGAGTAATACGGAATCAGTGTGTGTGTGTGTGTGTGTCTGAGTGCATGGAGGTCAGAGGACAACCTCTGGAGTTGGTTCTCAACTTCCTCCTTGTTTGAGGCAGGGTCTCTGTGGTTCACAGCTGCACACGTGAGGCTGGTTGGCCGTTCAACTTCTTGACAGTCTGGCTCTGCCCCCTGCCTCACCAGAGGAGCATGCTGTCACACGTGCTTTAGATGGGTTCTAGGAGACTGGAATTCAGGTCCCATTCGTTCGTTTGTTTGTTGGTTGGTTGGTTGGTTTGTTTTGCTTTTTCGAGACAGGGTTTCTCTGTGTAGCCCTGGCTGTCCTGGAACTCACTCTGTAGACCAGGCAGGCCTTGAACTCAGAGATCCGCCTCCTGAGTGCTGGGATTAAAGGTGTGTGCTGCTACCACCTGCCCCCTCCCCCCCACACACACACTTTTTTTGTTTGTTTGTTTGTTTGTTTATTTTTCGAGACAGGGTTTCTCTGTGTAGCTTTGTGCCTTTCTTGGAACTCACTCTGTAGACCAGGCTGGCCTCGAACTCACAGAGATCCGCCTGGCTCTGCCTCCCGAGTGCTGGGATTAAAGGTGTGCACCACCACCGCCCGGCCACACTTTTTTTAAGACTTAAAAGAATATATGTGTATGAGTCCTTTACCTTCAGGTATGTATGTGCACCAAATGCTTGGCTCGTGCCTTCTGAGGTCAGAAGAGAGTGCTGGATTCCCTGGAGCTGGAGTTATGGACAATTGTAAGCTACCTTGTGGATGCTGGGAATTGAACCTGGATCCTCTGCAAGAGTAGCAAGTGCTCCTCACCACTGAGTCACCTCTCCGTCCCAGGAGCTCAGGTCCTCACACTTGCACAGTAAGTGATTTACTCACTGAGCTGTCTTCCAGCCCCTCAGATAGGATCTTAAAGATCACCAGCTGTCTGTCTCTTTGCTTACAGAAGCACAAACTACATTCAGAAAAGTTTGAGGCATTTACTAAATTTTACCACCTGGCCGACCGCTGGTAGTCAACTTTCCATCACCACAACAAATGCCCAAGATACCCAGTGTATAAAGAGAAAAAGTGTATTTGGGCTCACGGCTTTGGAGGGCTCAGTCCATGGTTGGTGGGGTCCACTGCTTTGGGGCCTGTCTTGGAATGGTACATCACAGCATGAATGCCATGCTGATCAAAACTGCTTGCTTTATGGCCAGGGACTCAAAATGAGAAAGAGAGAAAAAGAAAGGAAGGAAGGGAGGGAAGGAGGGAGGGAGGGAGGGAGGGAGGGAGGAAGGAAGGAAGGAAAGAAGGAAGGGGAAGGGAAAGAGAAAGAGAAAGAGGAAAAGGTTGAGCCACTGGTCTCGAGTCCTTATTTCTGCACCACAGCCCAACATGCCATGAACTGCACAGCTCTGCCTATCTTCCTCACCATGATGAACCCTTGGAAGTTGTAAAAATAAACATGCCATTTATTTATTAAAAAAAAAAAACTAAAAAACAAAAAACCTCCCACCTGTCACTGGTTTTGGCAGCATGAGAGCTACAGGATTCAAGGGGTCATGGAGAGTAGATGAGGCTTGACCCTGTGAGAGGTCAGGGGAGGTCACTGGTGAAGATGCAGCCCAGTTGCTGTGGAGACCCCAGTATATCAGAGATGCCAGGACTATGGGATGACGGAAGGGAGCAGGCAAAAGCACCTTGGCCTGAGTACTGCCATTTTTACTTCAGATTCCATTTTATATGTAGGGTGAAATAAAGTTCAGGTTCTCAAGTCCTAGGGGAGCTGAGAACTCTCCAATGGCTGACCTACCTACTCCGTAAAGCACAGAAACAGCCGTTATGCATCTTTAGTTCTCTAGAAACATTACGCCTATTCCTAACAACAGAAAGAACACATCACTCTGATTGGCTGGACTGAAAGGTTTGTATTGTATGTCGGTTGACAATGGTGGAACACACAGGGAAAGCCCCTAATCTTTGACTCCTGATTGGTGAAAAGTGTTAACTGTAACTTGGCAACAATATTTGTGATTTTTGTGCTTATAAATCCTACTTCTGCCCCTGCTCAGGGCTGCCAGGAGAAATGAGGCTCCTGAGTCCTTGTCCTGCAGCCCTGATCGATCAATGACCCCCTTATGTGGTGATTTATTCAAATCTTTGGAACCCATAAAAAGAAATGAGAAAGAGAAATGAAGAGACTAGGGTTGCACAGTTCCCTCTGAGGGGAGGCCCATGGTGACCTAAACTCCTCCCACCAGGCCTGACTTCTTAAAGGTCCCACCAACACCCTAGGGCATCCCCATGGCAACCAATGTTTGGTATGCTGCAAGGGGCATTCAAGGTACATACTATAGCAGCAATAGACAGATGGAGAAAATTCAGGTTTTCCGTCCAGAGCAGATTTGCTTGACCATCCTAACACAAAGTGAAAAAGTTACCCAGTTTTAGTCCAGAATCCTCAGAGCGGTCACCTAGGGCCACAAGCTGTTGCTTTACAGACTCCAAGAGAAATGTGCTCAGCACTATTACAATGAGGGAGAAATGGCGGCTCTGAAACGTAGTACAGGGGCTCTCAAGAGAACCATCCAGCAGAGCCGAGGGGTCCCCATGTCTGCCCCTGGCAACCTCCAGGCACCTTGTATATTGAGGGCATGTATAATCAGACGCCTCAGAGCACAACCAAACGCTCCAGCTCACAATGAAAAGTTTTCGGGAGCTGGGGATGTGGCTCAGGGGCAGAGTACCTGCCTAGTATTCAGGAGGCCCTGTGTTCGGTTCCCAGCACTGCTAAAATGACAGTCACGAAACAAAAAGGGGCGTTCGAGTGCATGTAGAAGTCTAGTGGCCACCCCAGGAACGTGGGGTGACAGACACAGACTCAGAGCTGGAAGCCAGGGTAAGCGAGCCTGTCCCCTTCACTAACAGCCAAGGAAAGAGGGGGGAGTCAAGCGTGCCCCAGGCCACACGTCTGTTTACTGATAGGTTCCATAGACTTACAGGAGTGTGCTGGGGGTGGGGGGCAGATCCCAAAGTCAAAAAAGAATGCAAAAGATGATCTTTCTGTATATAAAAAGGAAGCCAGCAATTTCTTGTTTCAAATTTTTATGTGAAACTGGGGAATGAGTTTGTGTTTCTGGTGGACTGGTTCCACAGCCTCTGTCGATGACAGTTTTTATGAACTCTCAAGCTTTCTGCATCAAGTGGCAAAAGACATTATAAGTAATTGACCCCCACCCTCCTGTCTACCTCAAATTGTCTCCGAGGCATTCCTAACACCCAACACAGTGTAACCGCTGTGCAGACAGCTGTTCTTCTGCTTTATTGGAAGGCTATCTCTACATATTTCTTGTAAATGTTTTTTGTTTTTGTAGAATGGCTATTCTAACTGTATCGAGATTATAGACTTTGGGTCTGGGTAATTTTGGTATGTAATGCTTCTTTTTTTTTTTTTTTTTTTCGGGGGGGTGTTTTCTGTATTCTGTCTACGTGCATGCTTGCAGGCCAGAAGAGGGCACCAGATCTCATTACGGATGTTTGTGAGCCACCACGTGGTTGCTGGGAATTGAACTCAGGACCTCTGGAAGAACAGCCAGTGCTCTTAACCGCTAAGCCATCTCTCCAGCCCTGTAATGCTTCTTATTTGCAATTATTTTTATAATAAAATTTTAATAAAAAATTAAAGATAACCCAAATGTATAGGGAACTCTAAAAGTAACATAGACGATCTGGAAAGAACCACACAAGAGTTTTCCAGAAGTGAATGCATGTGGTGATAGGCTTGACACAGCTCAAGAGAGACGTGAGTAAGTGGGGGATACTCTGGAAAACACTTCCGTGCATGGACCAAAAGATGGGAGGTGCACAACAGAGGGTCCCAGATACAGAAGACGACAGGAGGTTTAACACATATGTAAGCAATTCCTGCAGACAAAATAGAGAGTCCATATTTGAAGAGATTATGGGGGCAAAAAACTCTCAAAACAAATCATTCCATGATGCATTCAATAATGAGCTCTTTGCAGAACAAATAAAAGAGATACAAACCTCCATATATCATAGTGAAGTGTCAGCACACCAAACCCCAAAAGAAAGTTGCCAAAGAAGCAGAGTGAAGACTCCGTGACAAACGGATATATCATCTGCAGGAGTGGACATCATCAGACAGCAGGCAGAGGCATCATCAGCTGGGTGAATAAAAATGAATGATGGCCAAGGATCCTGCACTCTGACACAGCAGTCCGCAAGAATGAGACTGAAATAGGAATTCGTTTTCTTTCCGGGTTTCTGTGATCAGTGGCATCCTGTGACGAGCTGAGCTAGCTTCTAAACCCCCCACTTCTAGGAGCAAGCTGACCACAGGCGAGGAGGCTTCTTAATGAACAAGAGGATCCAGCCTCAGCTCCCAGGGGAGGGTGGGGAATCACAGTATCAAAGAAGATGGAGGCCCCACGTGGTAGTTTTAAGAATAAAATAAACGTGTTTTGAGAAACACAAAAAACTGTGAATGTGCCTTCAGTAGCATTCATTAAAAGATTTTTGGTTTGGTTGGTTTGGTTTGGTTTTTCGAGACAGGGTTTCTGTGTGTAGCTCTGGCTGTTCTGGAACTCACTCTATAGACCAGACTGGCCTCAAACTCACAGAGACCCACCTGCCTCTGCCTCCCGAGTGCTGGGGTTAAAGGTGTGCACCACCACTGCCTGGCTTGTTTTTTTGTTTTGTTTTGTTTTGTTTTTTTGTCTGTTTGTTTTTTAGATGGGATCTCTTGTAGCCCAGGATAGCCCTGAACTATGTAGCCAAGGCTGTACCTGAACTCCTGATTCTCCTGCCTCTACCACCCAGTACTGGGGTTACTGGTGTGTGCCACCATACCTGGCTGATTTATCAGAAGAAATTTTAAAGGCAGAAATACATTTGCTTCAGAAAGAAGCAAAAGAAGGAAAGAAAAGAGACTGGGGAGATGGCTCAGAGGGCAAAGGGTTTGCAGAGCAGGTGTGAGGACCTGAGTTCAAATCCGTAGAACCCATGTAAAGTCGACGGGGTAGTGCACATTTGTAATCCCAGAGCTCCTACAGTGAGACGGGAGGCGGAGACAGGAGAATCCCTGGGGAAGCTCATGGACCAGTTAACCTGGTGTATGCAGCAGCAAAGTACAAGAGACCTCATTTCACACAGGCTGGAAGGTGACACCGGAAGCCGGAGGGCTGAGGCTGACTGACTGGAGGGAACTAAACCTAGACTGTCAGCCATCCGCCGGGACAAGGCAGGATGGGAAGACGTGAAAAAAGATTTACTTTAATATTTTAAATAGTCGTATTGGTAGTCAATTTCTACGTTAGTGTTTTTATTGTGTGTGCTATGGGATCAAATAAATCAATAATTGGGGAAAGTCTTTATGACGTCATTCTTTTTCTTTAAAAACTGCATTAGCACCAGGTGGAGGTGCATGCCTTTAATCTCAGCACTCTGGAGGTAGAGGTAGGCAGATCTCTGAGTTCGAAGCCAGCTTGGTCTACAGAGCGAGTTCCAGGACAGCCAGGGCTACACAGAGAAGCCCTGTCTTGAAAACCTAAAAGAAAAAAGTTACTAGCATATATTAATACAACGTATGCTAATATATAATATAAAATAATGGGTTTCGTTATGACATTCTCATATATGCATATAATATACTTTGACCACATTCACACCTATGTTTTCCACTCTTGGTCCCTCCTACCCCCCACTCTTCCCCTCCTTTTTCACTAACAGTCATGTCTTTATGGCTTTTTAAAAAACATAAATTCCACACATGAGGGAAAACACATATTTGCCTTTCTGAGTCTGGCTTATTTTGTTTAACATGATGGTCTCTATTCTTATAAATGACATAATTTCTTTTTTTATTTGCTGAGTAAAATTCCATTACATAGTATAAGCCACACTTTTTAAAGTTTTGTGTGTGTGTGTGTGTGTGTGTGTGTGTGTGTGTGTGTGTGTACATGGCATCTGTGCAGTATCCCAAGGAGGCCAAAAGATGCCATTGGATCCCCTAGAGCTGAAGTTAAAGGCAGTTGTGAGCCATCAGACATGGGTGCTGGGAACTGAACTCAGGTCCTCTAAAAGAGCCACAAGGACTTTGAACCACTGAGCCATCTCTCCAGCTGCCCTGGTGTCCATGTTTTCTTTTGTGTTCACCTGTTGGTAGGCACTTGAACTGGTTCCTTAGATCGGCCGTTATGAACAGTGCCAATCTGATGTGCAAGTATAGAATGCTGACTTAGACTCCTTTGAGCGGCGTAGCTGGATAGCATCACCCTATTCTTAGGTTTCTGAGAAGTAGTCCTGCTGATCTCCATTTCCACTAGCAGAGGATGAGCCCCTCCCCTCCCCTCTTCAGAACTGGTTGTTTATTCCTGACGGCAGTCATTCTGACCAGAGTGTGATGGGATCTTAAAGTAGATGATTCGTGTCTCCCTGATGGCTAAAGACGCTGAGCATCTTTTCATTCATTTATTAGATATTTGTACTTCTTTTGAGACCTCTCTGGCAAGTTCACTTGCTTGTTTACTGATTGGGCTATTCTACTGGTGTTACATTTTTTTATTTGAGTTCTTTATCTCTTATATTCTTGAAAATAAAAATTCACGACATAGAGGGAAAGAAGTAAATAAAATCTTGATAATTTTGAATTAGACCAGAAGTATCAACACTGACTCATGATATATTTTATCTTTAAATATATTTGTGTATACATAGATGTATATATTTGTATGTATAGGTACACACACACACACACACACACACACACACACACCTGTATTTGTGACCCAGTATGTTGGAATTAGAAGCATTCTGGAGAAGCGAGTGTATTTAGCTCCTCTACTGGAGAAGTGAGTGTCCCTACTGCTGAGACTATGTAGCCACAAGGGTTATGTATCCAAGCACCAACACCCTCTCAGAAGAGCCAGGACTTCTTCAATAAGTAAGTGACTTCAGGACTGGTTCAAGAAATAGAAAAGATAAGCATAGAACATCTTGTCCTAGCAAGAAGGAAGGACCCTCCGAAGCTGCAGAGTCAAAAAAAAAAGCAATTAATAGTCTGTGCGGCTGTGAAGCCTCCAAACCACAATGCTGACAAGCATGGCCAGGTATACCCAAAGTGCGAGAGTGGTACAAAATCTCAGGGACAATCACTAACTACCTGAGAGGACTGAAGGCCCACACAATAGTTGAGGCTTCACGCCTGGTGTTGTAAACCTAACCAACTCCGTGTGGCTGCTGAGGCTGTGGGCTCTCAAGGAGAATCTACTGCTGCGGCCTTCCTAAACCAGTATAATTCCCAACTGCATCCTAAATGCTTTAGCCTTACACCTGCAGGCAAATACACCTCTCACAGCTCACCAAAACCACTTCTTTTCGCATAAGCTGGAGACCATCACTGAAACGAACAACTGGTCAAAATGCAGAGAGCACCTGACTGGGAGGTGCCCATCTCCAAGTGATACAGCCACGACACAACGCTATGCTGCACTCGGGGAACATCGAAGGAGACGGGGTGGAAGGATGGAAAGATGTAGGAGTCAGAAGACCAGAATGTCTTCCTAGAGACTGTGTCTCCAATGCATGACAGGGAAACTGTACCCAGGAAATAGCAACAATACGGTACCTAAACTAGACCTGCACAGTGACACCACCAGTTGACAGGCCAATGGGATGGAGATCTCATAAGGCCCCACCCCTAGATGAAGGGCTACAGACAATTCAAGACTGCAAAGAGAGGGAGAATCATTCTCCAGGGGCCATCCTCCTGATAGGTTACACAATCCAAAGTGGTCAGCCCTAAATACACATACAAATGAGCAACCCTATATGGACTCGGCATACGTATGCATATATATGCATGTGTTTACATCTGTTTGTGATAAGAATTAAAGAAGAGGTCATGAGTTTGAGAGGGAGTGAGGGAGCCATGGAGGAGTTAAAGGGGGTGGGGTTAGGTAGAAGTGATGTAAAATACAGTACATCTGTGAAATTCTAAAAAATAAAAAAAAAATGTAAAAACAATAAAGGCAAAGGAAGCTGCTGAAGACCTCACCTTCATGTCAAAGGGACCCAGGAGCAACCTGAGAGGACATCACTGCCCAAGTTGGGACAAAGTGAACTGTACTAGACAATGCTGGATCAGGTGTGGTGGTGCACACTTTGACCCCAACAATCTTGAGGCAGAGGCAAGTGAAACTCTGTGGGTTCCAGGCCAGCCTAGTCTGTCCCCCCAAAAATGTTTAAATTCAAGAGTTCATTATAACATTAAAAACTTAAAATAAAGGTGCTGACTGCCAAGTTCAATAACCTGAGTTTGCCTCCTGGAATCCACAGGGATGGAAGGAGATCGCCACACAAATGCCATGGCATCTATGTGGCCTCCCCACAAAAAATACTAGAACTAAAAGTAAACCAAGCAAACAAACAAACAAACTGAGAGCTGGTGAAAAGGATTTCAAAATGTATCCATGTATTGTCACGTAGTGAATTTCACGTACTACAATGCGAGACCCTGACACTGGTCCTGATCCCTAACACTGTCCTTTTATGTGAGTGTTGAGGATTTTGATAAATAAATAAATGAACATGATCAAGGCCGAGTGTTACAGGAATTGGAGCAACTGGGAGCAGGAAGTAACTCCGGGAAGCTGCTGGTGGCTTCTAAGAGATTCGAGCATAAGCCTTCGCTGTCACTGGTGCAAGAATGCTCGCAAGAACGCTCGCTCGCTGCGACTTTATCTCTAACTGCGTCCAAGTGTAGACGATCCAATTGTCCTGCGGAAGAGCAGGCAAACAGACTGTGGTGTGTACCCTCGTGTGAGACTGGAATATGACTGTAAAGGATGAAATATGGACACACACAAACCTGAATTCGTCTTAAAGACATCAAAGGAGGCAGGCACTAAGGGTGTAGGATTCTGCGGATACGGGCAGACCTAAACGAACTCTGTGCGCGAGAACTGCACAACTCCTCTGTGACTCCAAGTCAGTGATGATTACTGCCACAGCTTTGTGACTGGAGCTTTTGTGGCTCAGGAAGGATTTTCCTTTTTTTCTTTTCCTTCCTTCTCTTTCTTCTCCCTTTCTTCCCTCCCTCATCCCTCTCTCTCTTCTTTCCTTTTCCTTTCTTCCTTTCTCTCTTGTTTATAGCACATGTTCGTGAGTGTGCAGATGTACGTCATAGGTGTACGCCTGTGTCGCTTTCCACAGCGTCTCTCACTGAACACATTATTTTGGCTAGGCTGACTGGCCAGCCAGCTTTGGGGATCCACTGGTCCAGATCCCCAATGCTGGCTTTTACGTGAGTGTTGAGGATCTGAACTCAGGCCCTGATGCTTGCAGAGCATGCACTCTTATCCACAGAGACATTTCCCCAGCCTCAGGAAACATTTTCTATCTTGATTTGGGTCCTGGTTATATGGATGATGCAGAGATTAAAGTCAATGACCCGGGCTAGAGAGATGGCTCAGCGGTTAAGAGCACTGGCTGCTCTTCCAGAGGTCCTGAGTTCAATTCCCAGCAACCACATGGTGGCTCACAACCATCTGTAATGAGATCTGGCACATAATAAATAAATAAATCTTTAAAAAAAAGTCAATGACCTGAACACCGAAGACCTGCATATTTTAATGATATTGAAATATTTATTTCATCCAGAACATGATGATAAACTCTACCAGCCATCTTCACTGAAGTATTCAATCCAAACTTTAAAACATTTCATTAAATGCAAGGGTAAGTGTTTAGAAATGTTTGCTAAGATTCTTGATGCAAAAGACCAAAATTCTAATGTCATTTGTTCCTTAGCAGAAATAAAAATAAACTTAAAAAATTTAAATTTAAAAAATGTTTAAAGTAAAAAAATAAAGGTGAACTAAAACACTTTCATTCACCAGCAAACATGGTAGCCAGCGCAATGTGAATGTGGGGCATTGACTGACCAGGTGAAAGGTCAGTGGGGTTTTAGACATGTATTAGTTTATATTCTTTATTAAATTTTGTTTTAATGGCGAAAAACATGAAGAAATTGGTTGTTTGGAAGCTAAAAGATAGAGCTGAGAAGACAGATTGTCAAAATCACATGGCATTATTAAAAATGTTATGTGAGGGAAAACGATGTCACTGTAACCACAGCAGGGATGGACTCCTCTGACCGCAATTTTGAGAAAGTCTGAGGCTGATGTTCTGAGAAAGCCCCGCAGATGAAGGCAACTCAGTGCAATGTTCAGACTCAAAATATTACCTGGGGGAATGGGAAGCCAACAGAACAGAACGTGACAGAAGCCGTCACTGTGGTTCAGATCACAACAGCCAAGCATTCAACAGTAAGCGCACGCTCACGTGAAGGTACAATGCCAGGCGGTGATCTTGGGGAGCAGGTGTTGTCCTTTGACAAAAAGAAAACGCTACAGATTGCCCGACATTTCCCCGGATGGCAAGTGGCTTTCATTAGCACAGGTACACAACAGGTGGAATTCAAGAAAGGCACGGATGTCGCCTGAACCTTCAAATAAAGGTGTTGCTTTGAATAATGAGTTAGAAGTGAACTGCTTCAGAAAGAAATGCTGTGCAGAGATAATGTGGGGACAGATGTTGTCAACATGTTGCACTTTTTGATTTTCTAACTAAAAAGCACATGGCCAAAATCCAACTCTTTACAAACACGTACATTTTTAAAATTAGGAACAAAATTGCATTCTTCCAAACCAAATAGGTAATTGAGTTTTGAACTCAGCTATTAACAATACAAGCCCGTAGGGCTGAGGAGATGGCTTGGTCAGTAGCATGCATGCTGAACAAGCATAAGGCCCTGAGTTCAGATTACCAGCACCCACCTAGAAAGCTGGGTACAGTACCTTGAGGGTCTGTAACCCCAGCCTTGGGGAGGCAGAGATGGGGAG
The DNA here is from genome assembly GCA_902168325.1 of Peromyscus nudipes. Lineage (NCBI taxonomy): Eukaryota > Metazoa > Chordata > Mammalia > Rodentia > Cricetidae > Peromyscus > Peromyscus nudipes. Next base: position 5,021 of record CABHPH010148729.1, on the reverse strand, counting down.
AGCTCTGAGACTGCTGGTCACCTAGTCCAGCTGAATAAGTAAGCTCTGGTACAACGGGAGACCCTGTCTCAGAAAAACAAGATGGAGGACAAAGAGGAAGACACCAGGCATTCAGTTCTTTCTCCACATACATGCACACACACACACAAATGTGCATGCATGAACACCTCCACCCACATGCACCACTCACACAAAATGTGTGGACCAGTGTATGTGTGAGAACTTGCATTATTGCTAAACGGGTACAGAATTTCAATTTTACAGGAAAACGGTTCAGGGGATTGGTTACACCACAATGTGGATGTCCTTAATGCCACTGAACATTCCAGTGGGAGGTGGTTAAGATGGTAAATTTGATGTTATATAGATTCTACAATTAAAACAATACAAAGTGCCAATACCTTAAGAACCAATTTCAATAATAGCAGATTGATATCAAAGGAGATGGAGAACTACTATCTACATCTTTATTTTTGCTTTTTAAATTATTTTATGAAGAATTAGGCTTCATCAAGGCATTTTCCAGCAAACTGTTTTGTTAGTTTCTCTGTCTTGCCTCTTCTTCATCCTCCGTCCGTCCATTCTTCCCTCCCTCCCTCCCTCCCCATGTCCTCTCACCCCCTTCTATTTTCATGTGACCTTTGGTCTCCCCATCCCCCTCACATCTCTCATCCCCCTTCGCTTGGTCACTCCTATTTAGTTTTATTTCATAGCCTCTACCCACATCCACAATGCCTTATGTGCATTAGAAGTTAGGAGTTGCGGGGCGGTGGTGGCGCACGCCTTTAATCCCTGCACTCGGGAGGCAGAGCCAGGCGGATCTCTGTGAGTTCGAGGCCAGCCTGGTCTACAGAGCAAGATCCAGGACAGGCTCCAAAACTACTCAGAGAAACCCTGCCTTGAAGAAACAAACAAAAAAAAAGAAAAAGAAAAAGAAAAAAGAAAAAGAAAAAAGGAGGAGAGAG
>CABHPH010148728.1:10411-39643 GCA_902168325.1 Peromyscus nudipes | reverse complement strand
CCAGGCTCCTTCTACTGTTGGGCTCCTTCACCCTTCACTTCTACCTTGGAGCCTCTACAGCCCTTGCTCCAATGCTTTCCGGTGACTACACTTTTCCTCACCACTTTAAATACCAAATGGATGCTGGTGGCGCTCACATTTCTGCCTCTATCTTTTGTCTGGAAGAGTCTCTTTCTAAATCCACTTGGCTGACACTATCAGGGAGGCCTACCTGTAGGAGCACTCTCTGTACATGTTTATATAACTCATGCCCATCCCTAGTCCCTGCCACCCAGGGTTATCTGCCTAGATTTCTGTTCTTGCCAGCAGTTCGCAACACCTGACAGCCTCTACATCTGCTTGGCTACACCCAGATGTCTGTCTCCTTCTCTGTGGAGGCTTGGGAGGCTCCACTGCTTGTTCAGAAACGTAAGAGTCACACAGCGGTGGCTCTATAAATTTTGCTCTCACGGAGTTCTGTTGATTAACAACTAACTTTCAATGGGGACTGGTCACTGGCTTCTTGGCCTCAGGCCAGGCTCTCCCCAATACTTCTTTTAACTGACATCACAAGGATCTATTACAAGTGGAAAAAAATGCATGTATTAGTTTTGAAGCAACGTCTCACTATGCAGCTCAGCCTAGCCTTGAACTTGTGATCCTCCTACCTCAGGCTCCCAAGGGCTGGGATTAAAATATACATCACTCTGTTTGCCCTTAGATGTTTGCTCTTAAACTGCCAACACTCTCTCCTGAGACTTGAGCTTAGAGAGTTCTTTTTTTTTTGTTTTTGTTGGTTTTTTTTCCTTCCAGGAACTGATCTCATACCTTACATGGAAAGCATCTTCTTCAGCTCTCTAAACTACAATTGCTAAAAGCTGGGTATTGGGGGGAGCTTGGGAGGTGTCCCAGTAGCTACTGGCAGTGTCAATGGGTGCTTCTAGTTTTTATTGCCTGTGCTTTACCTGGGTGAGCAATTCTATTTCTGTCCACTCTTAGTGGTGCCCAGTCCAAAGCACTACAAACATTCCATGTTGAGCAAATATCATTAGAAAGCAGCATGCAGAGCAGAGCGTGCAAAGGCTCTATGAAGCATTCACCCCACCCTAGTGGCCACAGATAATGTCAATTAGTAACAATGGTTCTTTAGAGGGGTTTTTCCCCCTCACTCATCTATGATGAAAGTGAATCATACTTTAGAATCCACAATCTTGAACTTGAATGGCATCTCAAATACCATTTCATCCCACCATTTTGTACCAGTGCATCAGCCCCTAAGATATCTGTGACAAAGAAGTCATCTTCAGTGACCCTTTCTTGCCAGAGCATTTAATTACTTGTGCATCTATTATACCAAAAACTAGCATCCCTCGATGATCTACCCAGCAGCCCTGGTTTTGCCTGGACACATTTTCTGAGTGATTCCCATCTTGCCTTTACTTGTCGGGTCCTCAAATATGCCTCTGCATGTAGGAGGCAGAATTTATTTTGTATATTCATGTTGCCCGAGAAACCAGCATAACTTTAGTGCCTATTACAGTAAACACAGGATAGTAAACCTCTGCTATTTATTCACAGACTGCAACAGGAATCCGAAGCACTGCCATCACGGGGGTATGGATGGGGAAACCAAGGCCTATGGGTAGCAGATGACTCATTGATGGCTCAATGGACACATGATTGAAGGCTGCCTGTCCTTTGCTCTGGATGTGGCTTCCCTGGTAATGTGTTGCACACTCTGGAAAAAGCTATTACACTAACGACTCCAACAACATTAGAATTCCCATTATTGAGAAAGATGTATTTTCATTTAAAGGGTTTCGTTCGTCTTAGATGAATTCTACTTTCTGCTTTCTTTTCATTTGAACCCTGTGTGTTTATTATTTCCACTCCATCGCTGGTCTGATAAAGCTAAAATTTCACTCACACCAGCCAGCCAGCTGGCTTCCAGGCAGTGGGGGGACGGGAGTGCTTGGCCAGTTGGAGATAAAGCTTGCTCTCCCGTTTCGTCAGCAAACTGTATTTAAACTGACAAGAGCATAGCTCTACAAAAATAAGATCTATTAATTGTCCTGTAGAAGAAAAAGGTCATCGGGCAAACGCTGCCCTGTATCTCATTTTACAGGCAGAGTCTGGGCATCAACATCAAATCAACTCTCTGTAACTAGATTCTGACTCTCAACAATAATTAAAAAAAATGACTCTGGATAAAATCATCCTGTAGTTCTGCTTGTGAATTTTGTTACTTGAATATATTTCATGTATTTGAAATCAGTCTGGAGTTGCTGACACTGTACTTTCTCCAGGACTCCGTTGAAAAATTTATTTGAGGTGTCTGGGATCATTAATTGATTCTCCCACATTCCCTTTGGACCCTGTTCCTCAGGCTGCAGCTCCTAAGGTAGAATGCAACTTTCCTTAACATGACATCTGCAGGTGAGAGAGTAGCTGGGACACAGGGAGGCTCCCCATCAGACTGACCCACTACAATTCAGAAGAAGCCTTTGGCGTGTGCAGAGGGGGTGCAGAGAGATCCCCAAAGATCCCCAAGGTCAGAGTGACAGAAATGGAGGGGAGGGAAGGTTGAAGGCAATATATCAGGGAAGGAGGCCACCTAAGTCCCCTAGCTGTCTAGTGGGCAGAACCTGCAATGTTTCACCTTAGCCAGGTGGAGGCACGCTTTCATATTCAGCAAATGTTTACTACTTATCTTTTACGTGCAAACATTTTCATAGGTGCAGAGATGCATGACTCTAACCTCAGCACTCAAGAGGCAGAGGCAGGAGGATAGTGAGTTTAAGGCCAGCCTGGCTACACAGCAAGACTCTGCCTCATAACCCCATGAGATGGGTAGAGTGTATTGCTTTCTTATTTGTTCATTTGTTTGCTGTTAGCAACCTTGAATTGGTTGTAGGTGTCTCTTTAAGACTCACCCTGAAGAAGGCAGAGTTTGGATAAATGTATAAATGATGGACAGCATAATAGAATCTTCTACTCTAGTATCCATGCAGGCCTCCACACAAGGACACTTGCTTAAAACCACAAGACCCAGGAGCGTCAGAGTGGGACTTGACACCAAGGTGGAAACCAGGAAGCATGTTTCCTCCTTGCCATACTTTGAAGGGGAAATATTCCTCATAGGCTTAAATATTAACACACGGCCCCCAGTTAGTGGTACTCTTTGTGGAGCCTTGCTGGAGAAAGACTATCACTGGGATTTGAGAGTTTATAGCCTTGCCCCATTTCCGGTTCATGGTCTCTGTTTCCTGTGTAAGGTTAAGATGAGATTGCTCATCTTCCTACTCCTCCCATGCATTTCTTCCCATTTACAGGCACCTGGACCTCTAGAACCACAAGCCAAAGTAAACGCTTGGTTTTGGTCATCATGCTCCATCACAGCAATAGAAGAGTAACTCGCCCACCTCGTCTTCTGTTCGATACCTTTGCGCTCATAACACACCGTTATAGTCATCTCCTTCCTAGGCCAACACTATGACTTTTCACATCTGATGGTAGCTAGCTCTGCCTTTAAAATTCAAGGCAGCTTTCAAGTCAAGCTTTTATTAACATAGCCTGCACCTTCCCCCTTCATTCATCATCACAAGTCTGTGTGTGTGGTTGGTTTCATATTTATCTGGGTTATTAGTATAGTCTCTGGTAAGGTTCATTCCTCTCAGATTTCCTGATCTTGCTCAATTTGGTGGCTTGTGTTCACATTTCGAGGCTCCATGCTAAAGACAGACGTAGAGCCTCAACTTACACATGGGCCATTTCTCTCTGGTTCCTAAAGTCATAATAGGATCATGGAGCCAGTAGGTGGGGAGCCACCCTCATGCCCGGGTGAACTTCCTTTGTGGTCAGCCTCCTGTCAACACTCCCTTCAAAGTTCCCAACCCCCCACCTGAAGCTCTCCTTGGACCCCAGTCTACAAGCCTGCTCTGCTGTGGGGGAGTCTGGGATAGCCTCCTGGTGGTTCAGGACATGGTTGGGGTGAAGAGAATGGGAATGGGAGTTAGTAAGGGGCCAGACTGTCAACGGGGAGGAATGAGTAGAAGCAGCAAATGACTTCCTAGCAGGCATTTCTGCTGTCTTCCCTCCTACCCTCTGGATGTGGAGAGTTCTAGGCTACCTGCCTCACTGAGCCAGCAGACCCTGGAGAGAAAGGACTCAGAACAAACATAAAATGTAGAGAACAAGACCTGCTTCCATGATGGTGCAGACACAGTGGGTGGCCTGAGCATCAGTGAGGATACACTATCCAACAGGAGCTTCAGACAGGGACAGGGCTGGGAGCAAAGGACCGATATTCTTATCCTATCCACGTGTCCATCCCCATGCTCACTGTGTAGTCAAAAGTGTTCTTTCACGACTGTGGTCATCAGGAGTTTTCTGTAAATGGACCTCAAAACTTTATTAACCCAAATTATGTTTTGAATGCCTGAGCCACGAGGAGGCCTGGAGCTAAACACGGTGCTCAAATGCAATAATAAATTTATCCCAGATGCCTGGCATTTCTCATTCTCTTCTCCTTTTAATTAGTTCTGGCTGCCTTTCCATTTTTAATTGTCCAGGTTTATTTGAGATTTAACATAATAAACCACCTCAATCCCTTTCTCATTTCTCCTCAAGAAATCAAATTAGCTAACATGTTCAGTTGCTGACACTTCCTTTCAAGGCATACGTCCTTCCTTTAAAAAAGAAAAAAAGCTTTGAAAAAATACAAGTGTAGATAAAAACACAGTTCACTGGCTTGGACACTCTTCTTTGTGGGTGCTGGTTGACATGGGATCTTTAGCTGGGGCCCGTGCCACACTGGTGCCCATGTTAACTCTACCACCAAGAAAATATTGTTTTCCATGAGTGGAGATGTTGAACACTGAGTAGAGTGCCCATGAGTTCAGTGATTTTTCCACAATAAATAAACAGCATTTTTTTTTAAAAACCACAACATAAATTTGTACTGTCTGAGCCCAATGGCTTCACATACTGCCAAACGTGATTATCTTGATTGATTTACTCCTGCCCTGCGGTAACCTGGTTACTTAGCTTTGCAGATCTGGCTGGACTTGCTTTTCCCTCTGGCTAAGTAGAGACAGATCCACTTCTAGCAAGTTAGAGAAAAGGCAAGCGCTACATTTCAAAGACTAATGGGCAGTCCAATAGGAGCCAGGGTTTCCCTGCAGACTTCCTCACCTTCTTCCAACTCCAGCTGATCCTGTCCAGGAAGCCCTGCATGACAATTGACTTACAGGCTCTGATAATGAGGAGCTGCGGCAGAGTCACTGTCCTTACCTTCCTGCGGCTTGTTCCCTACACCAGCTTCCGCTTTCCTTGGGCCACTAGGTCCTCAGATTCCTGCCAACGATGGCTGGTTCCCTCCAGCCTCTCCTGGTCATGAGCCTCACAGCAGGTTTCAGTGGGAGCCAGCATCATTGAGCCCTGCCTCACCTTACCCTGTCTCAGCAGCTCTGTTTGCTCAGCAGAGAGGAGAATCTCCACCTTGACCCTAAACACTAAATGGCCAGCCTATTCCAAGGGCCAGTACAGTGGCAGCTATCAGCAAAGGCTTTGTGGCTGCTTTTTCTTTCACGCTTGATTCTCCAGCTGTTTCCTTACAGGCTCACCTAGCTCATCTCTTTCCTTCTGTGTTCTCCTCTTCATGACCTGAAAGCAGGTTCTACCTCTCCCAAATGATCTGGAGACTGACCAAGATCATCTTCTTATGGTCAGTCATTTGCCAGGTTCCTCTGAGCCCATCTTCCAGTTTGAACCCCAGAAGCCCAATTTTAGTGAAAAAACAACTGTGGCTGGAGTTTTCTCTCCGGGTCCCACCAAGTCCCGGCAGTCCCTTAGCCCACTTATAAAATAAACATACAGACGCTTATATTATTTAAACTGCTTGGCCATTAGCTCAGGCCTATCATTGTCTAGCTCTTACTCTTATATTTAGCCCATTTCTATTAATCTATACTTTGCCACTGGTACCTTACATCTTCCTTGTCCTGGCGGCAGCTGAGGGCAGTCTCTCCCTCTGCCTTCCTGTTCCCTCAATTCTCCTCTCTGTTGTTAGTCCCGCCTATAATTCCTGTCTGGCTACTGGCCAATTAGTGTTTTATTTATACAGAGTGATATCCACAGCAAACAACAACAATAAAAGAAACCCTATCAAGTTGATTCACCTAGAACACCCTACTTCCAATATCTGATCAAGCTCCTCACCATCCATACCCACCCTATACCCACCCTTTAGCAAGACTTCTAGGGGGTCAGTTCATCTAGAACACCCCTTTTCCCCCAAATGATATTTCTTAGCAATTTCCCATCCACAGAGAACCTCCCCCTCTCCAATCCATTAATATTACAATTGAGAATTGGTTTATTAGAACTCTTCTTCCACCTCACGACTATTGTCACTAACACTCTGGGTCCTGTCCCTGTCCCTCATCCCCATCCTACCTCAATATAGACCAGGAAGCTATTTAACATCAAGGGTTAGCTCTTACTTATCTTTGTATTTTCCTTTTAGTTTTGCATGGCCAGAGCACACAGTAGGTTCTCAGTTTCTGTGCTGATGGCTGAGTCTGGTTAAGGATTCACAGCAGGTGTGGGTGTGGGCTAAAGATTTGATGGTCTTCACAAGGCAACTTATTTAACATAGGTCTCCAAGCAGTACTTGAACTGCTAACAAGACCTTTAGCATTTCACCTTAGGAAGTCAAGGTAATTAATATTGAGAAGAATAAGGCATACATTTTTGAACTCTTGGGCATTTAGTACCTCAAGGTCTCATGTTGTGTAGGCGGCCTCTCCTGTGCAGAAGAGGCCCCATTAAATGACTTCTGACTGATGATTCTTGGTAAGAAAGAGACGAAGAGACCTACACACTACCATGAACCTCATGGAAACACAGCCTACTGTGTTATGTCACAAGAGAGAGCGTGGCCAGAATGAGTGCATGGGTTCTGAGGCAGGAGCTTGAGCTCCTTCTTGGAATTCCTAGGGGCTTTAGTGCAAGTGTTGACACTTGAGTTGGAATCTGAAGATTGACAGCCTCTGCTGTTGGGATCAAGGGGAGGCAGCTCAGCGTGGGGACAGGCCTAAGTGAATAAAGAGGGAGGAAAGTACGGACTGGTCTTTTTTGTCTATTTGTCTGTCCAGGTATTAAATTGAGCTTTGAAACTTTCTAAATTTTTAAAATTTTTTTATTTTTTGGAGCTGAGGACCAAACCCAGGGCCTTGCACTTGCTAGGCAAGCACTCTACCACTGAGCTCAATCCCCAACCCCGAAACTTTCATGGAGCCCAAACTGTCATGAAGGAAGATGTATAATTCAAGCAACAAGGGTATGGAGATGATGTGAGGAAATTGTACCATGTGATCCCCTTCTTCCTGCGTCTCTATGCACAAACATCTCTGTGAGAAGAGCATGTCCCTATGAGGTACCTGGAAATATTATGTGATGGGAAAACACTGGGCTTGGGAATCAGGTGACCCTAGATGTTATATTTCTAGGCCCTGGGAAAGGCAAATCTTTCCTAGATTTTCTATCTTATCACATTGAAATTGACCTTTTTATCACAAAAGATGGAATGATGACTATTTTTCAGTGCACATATCTCAGTGCCTAGCACCCATGGCACCCTCGGTGTTTGCAGGGAATCTCCTTGACCAAATATAAGTCAGGCTCCTTCGAGTCCTCTTATTGACTTTGGCCTCCTCACCCGTGTTTAGTTTGTCCAGCCCAGTTAGCTCAGGTTAGCCAGAGTCCCCTTATTTATTACCCACTCATTCTAGACCCTCACTAGTCCTTGCTTTTTTTTTGGAAGTGGAGTGGACTTTTTATCCCAGTGACAATAATCTGACTTCAATTGTCTGCAATGTGGCATAGTAATCATTACCCGTATTTTTCCTCCCTTCCAGGATCTAAAAGATGGTGGTATGTGCCTACCTGTTGACGGCTGAAACATATTCATGTTCACAGTGACAATTCCTCTTTACTGGTTCCGCAGTTGGGCCAGAGAGACCTGTTACTATGTGGTGAATCCAAGCACTAAGGGGTCCAACAGGAATGGAGGAGGGGTACAGAATCTGCCTCCATACTTATCGTAATACCTTACTTTGATTGGGGTCAATATTGTGAGCTGAAAGGTGGGATTGGGGCAGAACTTCAGAAGCTACACAGCTTCTGATCAACATTCCACCCATTTCTGAGCAGCCAAATCAGCCTTCACTGAGGGAGAGGCCTCAATTCTGGGAAACCAAAGTTTCTGATCAAAGGTCAACCACAAAAATCAAATCCAGAAGCAATTACAAGTAGTGTTTTAAGAACCACAGTTCAGGTTCAAAGTCTAGCTTTTTCCTTTTCTTGTTCTTCCACCTTTGACAAACAAGGCTACTCTCAGATGAAAGTAGTACGATTTGAATTTCAGACCTAAAACTCAGTGATCCTTTCAAGTTGTCACCAGTCTGTCAAACATCAGTTTGTTTTATTGAAAAGTCAAGGTCAGTAGGCATGAACTCTGTCATTTACTTACATTTACACACACACACACACACACACACACACAGACACACACACACACACATGCGCGCGCACATGCGCGCGCATGCGTGTATGGAGGCCATAAGTATACCTTGGCTCTTGTGCCTCAAATGCCATCCACTTTGTTTTTTTAAACAGAGTCTCTCACTGGGACCTAGGGTTCATCAATAAGGTGAAATTGGCTGGCCATTGAGCTCTATGGATCTGCCTGTCTCTGCTTCCTTAGAACAGGAATTATAACCACATGGCACCGTCCCTGGCTTTTTAATATGGGTTCTGGGGAATGAACTCAGGTCCTCATGCTTCCACGCCAAGTCCTTGACTGACTAAGCCATGACCCCAGCCCCCGTTATCCTCTTCCAGTGTTACTTTATCCCTGAGCCTACTCACCATGATGTAGGAAGATGGTTTCCTTTCCACCCCAGAGAAAACTTCCCCTGACTTGACTGTGGTCCTAACCTCCCAGAGTCTGTAGACAGTCGGTGATTCCACTCTCCTCTCCCCATCAGCTGCCCTCTGTCTGAGGTAGTTTCCCACACTATGGAATGGGTGGTTTCTACCCGGGAAGGAGCAAGAGGACTAGAAAATAAAACAGTATAAAAATAGTTATGCATGTGTTTGAATCTGTATTAAGTAATCAATTCTAAAATTTTGTGGATATTATTGCTTGGAAGAGGCAAGTATTTAAGTTTCAAAAAATGAACTGACATATAGTGATGGCTTGGAACACATTGGGCTGGAGTTTGTATGATGTGTGTGCTGGACTTGGCCTGAGGCCCTTCTTCTGCATCTCATCCACGGTGTGGCCTTGGAATCCCAACTCCCTTATTTCCCCCTTCAGGCTTTGAATGTGGGTTAATGGCAAGTTAGCATTAAGAGTTGGAAAGGCTTTGCATCTGTCACTGGGCTTCCTGTCCAGAATCATCCTTTTCTAGATGGGATTACAAGAGCAATTGCCTCACATCTCTGGAGGCCACACAGGCAACATCCAGGGGTTATCAGGACTAGTTGCTTCAGAGGCTGGCAAGGAAGCGACCCCCTCCAACTTTCTCCTGGGATCATGGATGGCTGCCTCCTTGCCCACCTGACATCTTTGTACACTTGTTCAAAGCTCTCCCTTTCAGAAGGTTACAGGACAACCAGTTAGGGCCCACCCTTCTCTGCATTTTAACTCATTATATTTGTGATCTCCCCATTTCTAACTAAGAGCACATTCTGAGTCCCTGGGGATGAGGACTTTACCATGAGCATGGAAGGACATAATCCAACGTGCAGCAATCTTGGAGAGCTGAACAGGACATCAGAGCACCTAGCTGCTAGATGTAACTCTTCCACTGAATAGTAGAGTAACACTGGTGTACACATTTCATTCTCTTTGGCTCACTCTGAGGGTAGGACTCAATTCGGTGTTGAAGGCATCTCCCAAACTCTAAGAGCCAATGGCTTCATCATCAAACTGAGCTTGATCTAAATGTTTGCAAAGCCTTTTTACAACGTCTCTCATGGAGATACAGTGTCACAACCATGAGATAACAATCCCCAAGCCTCAACGCAGAGTTTATATAAATTTAAAGTGGTCTTCAAACATTATCTCATTAATCCTCGAAAATCCCCAGTGAAGAAGCATTGTCAAAGAGCAAACTGACAGTTGTGCTATAATCTGGCCAAGTAAAAGAACAATATCTCAGACAAGATAATAGCAGACGCATCAGCCACAAGGGAAGTCCTGACAAGCAAAGGCGAGAGAGTGGGAAACAAATAGAAATTTTTATCTCAGGTGTCTTTGAAATAGGGGCTGAGAATGAGGCTCTGGCTGCCATCCGGGGCTTCTCAAAGGAAGCAGGGAGATTTACAAGCAGGCTGGCTGGAAACACATGCATCATTCATGCCTTCTAATTTTTCATGCATAAATGTTTGAGTTGATATTTAAGATCTAGGAAATCTGCTGGGAAAGAATTATAATGTTTTCCGGAGGTGAGGGAGGAAAAAAAAAAGCACCATCCTAGATGAATTTTTTTCTACCTAGGCTGCTGAAATGATACATATTCTTGCTTATCAGCAACCAAGAAAAGGTAGATAAGGCTTGATGATCCCCCATCCTCCCAGCACTGGCCAGTGGCCTGGTCCAAACCAGCATCCTTGGACAGCTGAGGATGACGTACAGTTATCGTGGGACACTAATCATGCTATGTGCCATTGACAAGACAAGATGAATAAAAGAGGCAATCTCAGGTTGGAAGCTGACACTCAGATGTGACCTTGAATGAAGTCTCCTTGCCGTAGTAGACTGTGGAAAGCCAATGGGACATTTTCTGTCCAGCCTTAGGCAACCCCTTAACCTGCTAACCTTGTGCCTGAAATTCTACCTCTGGAGATCATCCATGTGGCATGAATATCTATCCCTGAGTGACAACATCTAGAACTCACATGCTTCTGGAAAGGTGAGGGTCCACCAGACCCCTTAACCACCAGCCCCATTACTATGGATACATTTCCTTCACCATCTTTCTTCTGGGCATTTTGGGATGACTTAGAGAGAAATTTGGCTGGATAGGGCTTCAAAACTTTGGTGTGAAGAGGAAAAAGTAGAGGGGCAAGAGGAAGAGGGTTGAGTTGTAGGAAGACATTGAAGATTGCACATCTGCCTCATCATGCTGTCGAGCAAGCAGGTAAACCTCATTTAGATACATGCTAGAACTAATAAGCTACATAAAGCTGCAATCCAATGCAGCCAGAAACTCCTTCGTAAGACTCTATGGACACTTGTTTTAATACACCAACTACCAACCAACCCACCAACCCACCAACCAACCCACCCACCAACTCACCAACCAACCAACCAACCACTGACCAACCAACCAACCAACCAACCAACCACCAACCAACCAACTAAGCAACCAACCAACCAACCAACCAACCAACCAATTAAGCAGTCAAATAACCAACAAATAGCAACCTTTACAGGCGCTACCTTTCAAACTAGGAAGATGGCACCTTCAGGAAAGTGCTTGTCATCTGAGTATGAGGACCTGAATTCGATTCCCAGCACCCATTTAAAGCTAGCTGTGGTGGCAGTCTTAAGTGCTGAGAAAGTGAAAGCTGGATCCATGAACCTCAATGGCCAGCCAGTCTAGCCCCTAAAGGGAGCCCTACAGCAGTCAGTGAGACAGTCTCATAAAGCAGCATGCATAGCACCTGAGGGACAACATCTGAAGCCTGAAGGTTGAGGGTTGTCCTCTGGTCTCCATATAATGTGCACATATGTAGGAACACCTGCACAGGCACGCACACACACACACACACACACACACATACTCCTCACACTCATAAGTACACACACATGAAACATAGTTTTTAAAAAATGATCCTAACTTAAAGAACCCCTCTGTGTGATCTGCACTGGCCTCTTTTCTCCGTATCACTTCAAATCTCTCTAGGTAGAGTCCATCTTAGTCAGACTTCTACCATTGCGATAAAACATCAATAGCAACTTGGGGTAGAAAGGGTTTATTCCATTTCTGCTTCCAGGTAACAGTCCATCACTGAGGGAAGGTGGGCAGGAACGTAAGCAGGGCAAGAAGCTGCAGGCAGGAACTGATGTACTACTCACTAGCTTGCTCAGTCTGCTTTCTTACAGCATCCAGGATCACCAGCCCAGGGGTGACACTGCCCAACAGTGAGCTGGACCCTTCCACATCTATTGTCGATCAAGAAAATGCCCCACAGGCTTGCCCACAGGCCGATCTGGTGGAGGAATTTTCTCAATTCAGGTTCCCTCTTCAAAAATGACTCTAGTTTGTGCCAAGTTGACTGGAAACTTGCCAGTACAAGTTTCTACTAAAGAGATCCCCCACCAGACCCTCAGTCCTCCAAATGTTCTGTTCTCTTACTGTGGTGCAAACCTCTACCCCTATCCCCTGCGACTTCGAGTCTACCTACTCTTCCTCATCCAACACAAAACTCAAGCTTGCCCCTTCTGGTAAACCTTCTCAGACCTCCATGGCAGGTTAGGTCTCTCTTCTGTGCCTAAAACACTGCTTATAACTATTAGTTTCTGGTCTCTTGCCCTATAGCACGGGCAGACCCAGGGGTCCTGACTCAGCACCCACAGTGTGAGACTTAGTTTCCAGCACGTTGTAAGTAGTGAACAATGTTTACTGTTTAGGAACCATTCCTTTACCTGCTGAAGGCTCGTAATTACAAAAAACAGCAGAACTCAGTTCTTTTAAGAGGAAACTGAGGCACACACTTTCTGCTTTATGGTGGAACTCATTCAAGGTACTTAGGAAGCCATTTGGCAAGCTGTATTAGGAGCATCAGGAGTAGTAACTTTATAACCTTTGACCCCAGTTCTCCTTTTCTGGAGATCTGTCTTAAGGAACAAGGTCAACTGATCTTTATAATGGTATGGATAGAATGCTGTTTAAAATAAAAATACCCAGAACTAACTTAAATGTCCAATAATAGAGGAATAGTTAAGTTATGATCTGATGTGGTGTTTTATAATCACTAAAATCACAGTTATGAAAACTCTCAATTGTAAAAGAGAATTATGATAAAACATAATTAAATTAAAAGGATTTAAAATATACATATAGAATAATCCTAACTGCATACAATAAAAAATGAACAGATATTAAATACATGTATGAAGGCACATTTAATAATTTACATAATTCCTCTAATTTTCAGAAGTTTTTTTTATTTTTAATTATACATATGTGTGTGTATGTATCTGTCCGTCTGTCTCTCTGTGTGGGAGTATGAACATGTGTGAGTGCAGTTGCCCACAGAGTCTAGAAAAGGGCTCCTGATTCCCCTGGAGTTTGAGTTTGGTTGGAAAGCACCTGATGAGGGTACCAGGATGTGAACTCAACTTCTAGGGATAAACAACAAACACTCTGAATCATCAGGTCATCTCTCCAGATCTCCCTTCCTTTAAATTCTTAAAATATCTTCAGCGTACTCTCATTATATTTTCCATATGGTTTCAAACTCGGCGGCTGAAGTGATCCTCCTGCCTCAGCCTCTGGGGTAGTCAGGATTACAATTGTATGCTGGTTTGAGTCATTTAGATCTAAACACCAATCCTAGGTAGTGAGTACTCAAGTATCTCCATTTTGTAGATGATGGGGCAGAGGCACAGAGAGACTCATGGGGTGCCCTAGACCACAAAGCTAGTAAGGACAAGGGCTGGATCCAAACCCAAGACAAACTAGTTCCTGCCACTGTGTCAGCAAAAGTCAAGAATTTGGAAGAAAATAGAACCAACAGCTATTGCTTGAAGGCTATAAAAGTATAAGTGAATTTCTTCTCATATATCTAAATTTTTCTACAAATGGACTTATGTTAGCTTTACAACAAACATTTTAATAAAAATTTCAAAACTTTACTAACATAGACATCTTCAACTGCTTTCTTGAGAAGCATTCTTGCCACGGCTATTGGCTTACACATTCTGGAACTGTCTTCAAAAGCAGTGTTTAAATGCTAAGTTACCTGATGCAGTCGTAGACACACAGAACTATAATTGTATTTCTGTTCATGTACTTTCTCCTTTTCAACAACGTGTGTTCACAGCAACATGCAGCATATGGGATTTGATGTTTGTTCTCTATAAGACTCTTCATAGAAAGACATCAGTTGACCACTCAGGAAAAAACTCCTTTGTCGAGCCATGTGTCCCGCCTTTCAGTATGAAATGTGATTGCTGCAGGGTGGGGAGGTAGGGGGATACTGTGGAGGGAAAAAGGTGGACATGCTGCAGGCTCTGCCTCTGCTGAGAACACCTACTACTACGGCTGGTAGGAAGGATCGCCATCCATATCTTGGGGTATGTTCTGTAGCTATTTCCTTGCAACTGACACATTCCTTACTGAAGGCAAAAGTGTACATGTGTGTGTGGCGGGGGGGGGGGGGGGGGTGGGCGCGGAGGATGGATCATAAAGACCCAAGAAGCTAAGCCAACTTCTAAGGTTCAGGAAGCTTAGAAAGTCTCAGGACTAGATGCCCCTCCTCTGAGGTTATATAAGTAATAAACAATTATTGGAGAGGGGAGACTTCTCAGAGGAGCTGCCTACAAGGTGGGGAGGGAGCGACATGTTAGGAGTTTTAGTGAATGGTGGAATAAGCTTTCCAGGGATCAACTGCCCTTAAGCAACTCCTGTAAGCAATCCCTCTCTCAAATCTTGTAAGTAACCCTAATAAGCTCACTGGTTCACTAAACTCGATGTGGGTGGAATCATTCTTTTGGTCTATCCTCAGTGCCCTGTACACACATCTCCAGGAAATGCCACACAACAGGGGAATGTCTGAGTGGCTGCTGAGGGGGAGACTAGTGGTGTCTTTATGAGGTACAAGGAGAAGTAGCATTAATCTTATGCTGAGTTAATTGGATTTGAAGTCCCTGTAAAGTAAACCCAGTTCTCCTGAATCACCTGAGCTCTCATCTGAGATGTTTCGACGCCCCCAGAGGAGGTTTACCACATGAGAGCCATGAGAGAAATCTCAGGATTGCATGGAAGAGGAATGCAGGAAGGCTACCCCTGTAGCCTTCTTCAGGCCTGGAGAAAGAAGATCAGCATATGGCTGGATGAGCCAAGGCAGAGAAAACAGTGATGCAATCACTTTGGCTCAAAACTTAAAGACTCCCTTTCCTTTGCTTGATTTCAGCCCCTTCCCCAAAGCAGCATGAATGAGGACAGTCATCCAAGTGCTGCTCACTGGGAAAATATTTACTGTGACCAGGCCTGGTTGATGCCGGATAAGCTGTAGGTAGCCCTGTTTTAGAAGCCTCCATGCTAGCTGGGGGACACACAATTCATGCCTCGGGAAAAGGTAACCGATAATCCCTGGATGTAGTATCCTCTTGGCCAGCATGGGTGGTAGAGGTACAAGGAAGACTATTGCAGAATGAGAGGCACAGGGAAGGTCCTGGGTCAACACCGGTGGCCGTGGGAGATGTAGTGGACACAGGAATGAGCACTTGAGCTGGAGGTGCAGCAGAGGACTTGCCGAGCATGCAGAAAGCTCTGGCTTTTGACTCTCAGCACCATGACATCGAGGTGGGATAGTGTATGCCTATAAGCCTAGCACGTGGGGTGTTGAGGCAGGAGGATAAAGAGCTCAAAAATTATCCTAGACTACATGGCAAGTTTGAGGCCAGCCTGGGCTACAGAAGACCCTGTCTCAAAACACATGAAAAAAACCCAAAAACCTAGAGCAGCAGCCACAGATGGTACTACACTCACCAGTTTCCACTATTTTCCCTCTAGTTTCTTAATTTTATAACAAGAAAATTAAAGATTAATTAACTACAGAAGGGCTACAGTTGAACTTCCAAATTAATTCTCCTTGACTTCCAAAGTACAAGAAGGGAGAAAAAAAAGCCTTCCAACAATTTGAAACAATATTTGACCATGTACCAAGATCTTTGCCTCCACGTTTCACTGGAGGCTCTCAATAGCCCGGCAAAGTAGCAATTATAATTATTTCAATTTCACACATCAGAAAACTGATAACCATGGACTATGAGAGACAAACAAGTTAGTAAGTGGCTAAAGAAACCATGAATGCTCTTTTGTCTGAGGGTTCTGCCCAGGTTGGCTGCCCTCCCAGACATCAGTCACCTTCCTTGACTGCTACTGCCAGGCAAGACCAGGGTCAGACTCTGGGAGACGTACAGGGGTTGGAGATTCCTCTCTTGCCCCATGGAGAGGAGACATGGGAGTTCTTTGTGTGGGGTTGCTGGTGTGGGAGTACTAGAGAGCTGGGGTCAGGTGGGAGAGGGTTTTAAGGACCCCTAAAGCTGTATCAAGACAGGGGAAGGCATCTCCTGCTAGGAGAAGGCTGCATGGGACTCTGGGAGCTGCAGAGTATCTCCACATTCCCAGGTTAAAGCCCTAACCCCTGGTGCAGTGATGCTTGGAGATGAGACCCCTGGGAAGTCACTGAGTTTAAGATGAGGTCAGGAAGGAGGGTGGGTCCTCCAGGATAAACCAGCATCCTCATAAAGAAAGAAATTGATCCACAAGGGACCAAGGAGAACTAAGTTATCTATTTGCAAGCCAGGAAGAACCTTCAATAAGAACCCAAAGCATCTGTGGCTTGGGCTCCCCCCGACCCCACCCCACCCCGCCCCCAGAAGCCTAAGATGGCTGTTGTTTAAGCTATTTGTCTACGGTATTTTATCATAGAAGCCCAAGCAGACAGCGGGTCTCTTCACTCTTCGTGTTGTCTTCTCTGTCTCTGCAGAGACAACGACAGCTCCCAAAGAGGAGAGTTACAGCAAAAAATAAAAGCCCTCTCCTTTCTTCCTGGGCTATCAGACACCCCCACATCCCCTAATGATGCTTAGTGTGACGCACCACCACTCTGCAGCCGAGCAGAGTGACACACGAACTCCAGTGGATAAGACGGCTCTCCGCCTGGAAAGCAGAGACTTGTCCAGACCACCACAGTTCCTCTTTTGTGAAAGATTTCTCTCTTGCCCAATTATAACAGAATTTTCTCCTCTGTTCTCTAGCCCTGGCTGCCCCTGCACAGTCCCCAGTGAGGGCAACAAAATCCATGCATTCAAAAGGCACGGCGGTTCTCGAGGAATACTTTGCCTGCCCGCCATTGCTACTCTCCCCAAACACAGCCCTCGCTGCGGATGCTGCATGCAGATCGCTGCATTAGGTAGCTGCTAGCCCCTTTCCACTCCCTCATTTAGCAGATGAAGGTGATTATTGTATTTATGTTGTGTGAACAGCAACAGGCCGGGGAACTGAGATGCTCTGATCTATCCAACTTATGTCTCACTTCACAAACACATATCTCTGCCTGTTTTACTCCTGTGGCGCCCCACAGTCAGGAGCAGAAGGAAAGAGGGAGCCCCCTCCCCTCAGGGTGTCCCAGGACCATGCTAGGGAAGAAGGAGGTGGCATGATGAAAACTGTGAGTTCTTTGTCTCAAATATGAATTAAACTGTCATCTGGGCTTTAAGTTTGGGGTGGCATAATAAGTGTTAAACGATTCATCTTCCTGTCAGGCGGCAGAAAGTAATTTACTCATTACCATTTAAGCAAGGAGAGAGAGAGAGAACCTGTGTGTCTAAGCAGGGCAAAGTTTAGCATGTCCCACCATTGGATGGCACCGCAAAGGGCCCGACACTGACAGAAAGTGCTGGAAAGGGGAAAGGAGAGAAGAGAGTTTGGGAGCGTCGGACCTTGATTTGGCTTGGGAAATGTCATTCATTCTCTTTTACAATCCAGCAGAGGAATCAACCACATTCGTTTGAAGAAGTCTTCAGATGAAGAACTGGTAAATTCAATAAAGCTTGATCTTATTTCTTGTATCTCATGCAGTCCCCAAACAGCTATGTGTAATGTTAAATGCACGTATTAAGCTACATTCTTTTCCCTTTGACTTCCATTATGATCTCACAGATATGTTTCCTTGAGACCCCAAAATACAATAAAAGCACCATTTAGGTCTCTTACGATTCTCGGCAAGCATTTTGCCTTTGTCAACATGCAATCCACAAACATTAAGTCCTCCCACACAACCACAAGTAAAATTTACAAATTCTCCGCATCATCTCACACCCAGAATGAATTGCACAAACCTTCCATTAAAACATGGTATAGAGCTAATTTTCATTTTAGTGTGATTTTTCTTGAGTCTGTGGGACTATGGGACTAAGTGTATAAGCAGCCACAGACATTAGGAGACTACTTTAGTGTTTCAGCTGAACTTAGGAGTTGGAGGAACCATATGGAGGAGACGTGTCTTTGGTAGGGGGAGAAAAATTCACTTGAATCATCTCACAAATACACTGAACTCTATTTATTATTGCATGACTTATACTGTGTTATTATCTAAAGACACTGGCACCATTTAGTTCTATTTTAAAATGTAGTGGCATTCTGTTTAAAATGCTTGAGTCAGAAAATATGTCTTGGTACCTTAATAATTAAAACTAAACCTTTGCCAGAAACCGGGTTGTACAAACTGTTGCAATAGTCCAGATATAATGCAAACATTTCAATTCAAATGAATCTCAAACCAAGTAAACCTTAAAGGAGAAGCTGCTGAAAAACCAAAGCCAAGTAAAAATCTGCAGAGCATAGCACAGTATGAGGAGTTACACAGTACAGGCCTATGTTCCAGACTGTGACTTTTTTGGCCTAAGCATAGGGACAAGTCATTCTTTCTAATATAGAGAAGATATAAAGACCTGTGTGAGCCTTCTTTTCAGTGTGACCAAAATTTCCATAAAGACAACTTAAAAAAGAATGTATTTGTTATTATTTTTAAAATTTATTACATTTATTTATTCTCTCTGCCTGTCCGTCTCTGTCTCTGTCTCTGTCTCTCTCTCTCTCTCTCTCTCTCTGTGTGTGTGTGTGTGTGTGTGTGTGAGTGTATGTGTGTATATGCACAGGACTCATGTGGAAGTCAGAGGGCCATTTTCTGGAGTCAGTTCTCTCCTTCTACCATGTAGGTCTAGAGAACAGAACTCACGTGGTCAGGTCTCGTGACAAGCACCTTTATCCACTGAGCCATCATTTTGGCCCAGGAGGATTTATTTTGTTCACAGCTTTAGAGCATACACAGTTCATAGTTTATTGGCTCCATGCGGTGGGCAGAATACTCTGGTGGTAGAGACATGTTATAGGGGAGTCTTCAACTCATGAAAGACATGAAGTAAAGAAAGGAGACAGGACTGGGGACCAGGAATAACCTCCAAAGGTACATTCCTAGGTGACCTAGTTCTCCATCTAGGACCTTAAAGTCTCTGCTACCTTCCCAAATAGAGCCACCAGTTGGGGACTAAGCATTCAACACACGAGCCTGTGGGGAGTCACATTCAAACTGTGATGGAACCAAAGTGAAAATGTAACCCAAGATTGCCACACAAGAGTTTAGATGGGAAGATAGTCACTTCCTACGATCAGCTGCAAGGCGTCATTTGGAGAAGGCATCCACTGCCCCATCTGGTTATGTATCTGCTAAAGCAATACACCAGAGTTAGACATGAGCTCTCAGTAGTGTTTCCTCCTTTGTGCATGCCTCTGCATGCTTAAGAAGCTCTGTATGCAAAGACAACCTTCAGGGAGGGATGCTGCACATTCAGTACCATTAAAATAAGGTATAATATCATAATAACATCTAAACTTTGTTTCTTACAAAACATTTCTCTATGTAGATGCTAGATAACTTTAGGCACTAAGTGTGGGTGTGTGGGGGGATGCCACAAATAGAAACTTGCTTCTGAACACTGGTGTCCCTTCAGGTAGCTCATGTGAGAGCGAACAGACAGGTAATGGCCTACCCCAGTTTTATTTGCCTGAATCTTTCTTGAAATGGGGTGCACCATTTCCTCACAATGCACTTGGACTTTGCTGTAGGATGTCTAACGCTGAGGCTCAGGGGAAACTCTCACACTGAATGCTCTTCAATTGCTCTCATAATTTTTTTCTCTTACATTAAGTACAGCTTCCAAGAAACCATCATCCCAGGCATTTTCTGTGCACTTAGTAACTGCTATCTGTCCTTTACTAGTGACAATGGCGGTAATAATAATAACATCTAGCATTGCTGAGTTGCCGGGCCCTCTCTCTGCTCAGCCTTTTACATACACCATCCTGGTTAACCCTGACAGCTCGCCATAGTGGATATTATTACTACCCCCATTTCACAGCCGCAGCCAGGAAATCCCACTACAGTCAGAACTCAGTGCATGTTGGCTTGACCCCATATCCATAGTTTAATCATTAAGCTGCAGGGTGAGATACTGACCTATGAAATGATGGGTATATATCCTAAAAGCAGCAGAGTATGTACAACACAGTTACAAGTCGACTCCCCGCCATTTCTCATCGAAGTGTTTCAATAGAGAACAGAAAACACTACTTCATGTCACCTCCTGTCTGTTGTCTTCTGAAGGCACCCCAAATACGGAGCCTTGACAGAAACTTGATTGCACACCAGCCCCAACATGAAGGTGTTGGGAACTGACATGGGACTGGGTAAGGTCAGACACTTGGTGGATGCCCGAGGAACTTGTTAAATGACTTGTGAACTTGTATTCTCTTTCGGGTTCTTCCAAAGCCACTGTGGGAGAAATATAGGCTTCATCTCCTTGCAAGGAAAGAAGAGAGTAAGGAAATGGCTAAAACGTGAACTTCAGGATTCTCTGGTGGTAGCAGAGATTTTATTGCGTGTGTGTGTGTGTGTGTGTGTGTGTGTGTGTGTGTGTGTGTGTCACTAACTGCAGGGTCTCTAATCACAAACACCAGAGAATTATATAGTAGCCTATAGACTTTGACAGCCAATCTCTATAACTAAGAGGGAATCACATGCTCTCACCGAAAAGTGGAGAAGAAAAGAGAGATGAAGCAAAGGTCAGCAAGTGTTAAGTAGCCAAGTCTACCAGGTATTTACAGCTTCAATATAGTTTTAAAATAATGTTCTTAAGGGTTGCACCAAGAAAGTGATACAGATCGTCAGGCATTAACAAGCTCCCCGGATTAATGCCGTTATCCTAAGGAGTTATATTTTCACAGGAGACATACAGAGGAGTTATCAACAGTAGGTTATAGTTTAAATTACGCTTCTTTGGGCTTTTGAGGAGCTTTTGCATTTAGACTACATGACTTTTGGCTTAGTCACCTACTAATACACAATGTTTCCCCGAGGCCAGCTGTACAAGCCCTGTGTCACTCTGGCCACCAAGAATCAAGGACTCCTACTCATCCTTTCATAGATGTGTTTAGGTGTGATCTGTATAGCAAGACACTCAAATAAGAAAGTCAATTCACAGATCTACTGATAACAGAGAAAGGTGAGTCCACACTAAATGGATTTGCACACCTTTAATAAAAACATAAACTGTAATATAATACAATATAATAAAAATATAAATACTAGTCTTACTGTTCAACATGGAGCTGTGAGAGTCAGCAAGAATTTGTACATTCAGGATGTCATAGGTTTTCTTCCTCAGGATTGTTTGGAGAGAACTCTTCCTTGGCACATGTTATTCAGGAGGGGATGATTTGGGGCCTTTGGCTCTGTCTATGATGAGACGGGTGCTGTTTAAGTAAAAATTTGACAAATCAAAGGAAACTTGGTCTTTATCATCACAGCAGGGAGGAGTGTGTTCTAGAGAGTTCAGACCAAGCAGAGAAATGTTGGCAACTCTGAGGTGCCCCATAGCTGGGCTATGTGGATCTATGAGTAAGAAAGGAGACAAATCCCAGGTCCATTTCCCTGGAATGTGCTTTCCAGAGGGGCTGAGAGTAAAGAATTAGTTCTAGGACCCCCAGATCTGTTAGGTATCAAATGTGATCAATCTTGAAACCTTGATAAATTAGCTAACTTCCTTTGCTTGCTTTTTTTTAAACATTTTTAACTCATTAACCAGTATCTGTGCCATGTAATAGAGAACCAAGCAGCAAACAAAATGAATATAAAAGCTTTCTGAAAGTTGCAAAGCCATTATGCACTTCACTGGGAACCTATCTTCCAATCCCGAGAATGAAGATGAAATCTTGGACTGTAGCTCTCAATGTGTCATGTCCCTACAACTCTGCCTTAGTTTCCTCTCCTCTGATCCACATCCCTTCCACTCCAGTGCCATCAACTGACCCCCCATCCCCCACCCAACGAGAACCGAACATTGCACACTGCTGTGCTCTGGTTCATACATCATTTGATTATGGCAACCCTGGGAGGCAGAAGACAGAAGAAGAATCACCTCATCTAATTGAGACATGGAAAACAAAAGAGACTAGCACAGGCTCATTACAGTCACTGGTGAAGCCAGGATGCAGGTCCATAAATGTCTCCTGGTGCTGGCTCATATAGAAAGCTTTTGCAGGTCTCTTGCCAGTTGTGGTAAACTCCAAGAGTGCAGAGATTCTCCGTCTAAGCTATTTGCATACAGCTTCACACAGAGTAAGCAATCAACCAAAGGAAGTGATACTGTGTTGAATCAATGAGAGTTGAGAGGGAGCCAGGTTTCCTAAGGGTAGTGGGTGTTCTAGTTCTACGGACTGAATTGTTTCCATCCCTCAAATTCATCTGCTGGACCCCTTAAACCTCAGTGTGGTCATATTTGGAAACATGGCTTTTAGGAAGTAATTAAGGAAGACAAAAGGAAAGGACGCAGAGAAACGAACTTGCTCCCTCACCACTCACAGGAGTGCAGAAATAGCACAGCCATTCTAGCAAACAGTTCGGCATTCTTATAAACCTAAACATGCAGTTAACCAGAAGACTTGGCAATCGCCCTTCTGGGAATCTGTCCCAGAGAAATGAACGTAAGTTCATACAAAAACTAGTACACCAGTGTTTAGAATAGTTCTATTCATAACAACCCCAATCTGGAGACCCCAATGTTCTTCAGCAAGTGGATGGTTAAACAAACTGCGGCGTCTTCACACCATGGAGTATTACTCAGCAATAAAGAGATAAGCTATTGGTGCAGAAGAAAAATTGGGGGGAATCTCCAGAGAATCTGTGGAGAATGGAAAAAGGCAAGCCTCAAAAGTTACTTATGTCAAGTCCATTCTTGAAATTATATTTAAACAAATACAAAACAGAATTAGGGAGTTCAAGAGCAGACTAGTAGTTTCAGGGGGTGGGTAGTCAGGAAGGAATGAAGTTGGAGAGACGTAGGTGTGAAGGTAACAGAGAAATCTGGGGCCCCCTGAGGTACTAAAAATGTCCTGTCGTAACCCTGTCCCTGTAATATTACTCAAGGTTTTCAAGATGCCAACATTGGTAGAAACTGAGTCAAGGAAAAATGCTGTCTGCTATGTTATTTGGCATGTTAATCTATAATCTGAAGATTAAAATAATTACAATCATGGGTTGTTTGTTGCCATTAAACCTTCGGGTGGGAACTAGATCTCACACAGAACAGTGAAAGAAACTTGGAAAATGGATGAGCGTGCCGGTGAAGTGAGCAAGGGAGCTGTGTATGCCACGCTGAGTTCTGTGGAGGTCTGCGGGATTCATTCTGTATTGACTCCATTCTTTCTAAAAGGAATCCTTGAACGGCACAGTCACAGGGTTCTGCTGTCATTTCAGCAATAATGGGAAGCGGAAGTGGGGAGCTCAGGGGACCAGCATCCATGATGACAGCCTGACAGTGGGTGACTTCCACAATGGGGGAACATGACAAGGCCTCCTGGGCTAGCTGTTAGGATCTTTAGATGAGACCATGCTCCAAAGGGCCCATAACATGACCCTACCTCAACACAGACCAGCCTTCAGGGATTAGCGACGGTAGTTGTTGGAATGAGAATGTCCCCCATAGTCTTGGGCATTTGAATACTTAATTCCCAGTTGGTGGCACTGTTGGGGGAGGTTTAGGCTGCATCACCATGCTGGAAGAAGTACTTCACTGGGGATAAGCTTTGAGATTAGAAAGCCTGGCTTGCTTCCAGTTGGCCCCTCTGGGCCTCCATTTGAATACATGAGCCCCTTTCCTGCTGCCACCATGCCTGCTACTGGTTATCATGATGGACTCTTCTACCTCTCGGGAACTGTAAGCTCAAATAAAGTCTTCTCTGAGTTGCCTGGGTCACGTCATTTTATCACAGTGACAGACAAGTTACTAATACAGTATTCACCTTAAAACTGAATTCACGGGGTTGGGGATTTAGCTCAGTGGTAGAGCGCTTGCCTAGCAAGCGCAAGGCCTTGGGTTCGGTCCTCAGCTCTGAAATAAAAAAAAAAAACTGAATTCACCTCCCACTCAGAAAGATGCTTGGCCAGTAATCTCCGTTTTGTTTGTGGAGACAGGGCAAGTGTAACCAGGACAGCCTTGACGCCAAAGAGGATATATTTGTGCCTGTACCAGATGTCAACCAGGAAGGGAGATGGCTGCGGTCTCGGGGAGGTCCTTTGTCTTCTTCCTGCCTCTGCTTTCTCTCTCTCACATGCATCCTATTTCCTTCCAGTCTCTAGTGGGCTACAGAACTCACACAGCATCAGCCCTGTGTGCTGTCAAGAGATCTGGATCAACCTCTGGCATTATCTTTCATTAGAAAATGACCCCAGGCAAGTCTCTCCCAGAATCTTGCATTTCCTATATATAAGATACAAATCCCACTTTAGAAGGTAGCTATGGAAATTGATTTGGCCTCTGTGCAGCATATACGTAGCATCTGGCATACATCTGGCATACAGTGCATGTGGAGCCCACGCTTTCTCCTGCATCCCTGTGAGGGGTGAACATCAGCTTCTTAAATCAGATAGGGTTTCCACGGGTGAGTTGGAAAATGTCTGAAAGTACAGTTTTGCCTACAGAAACACTCTAATACTGACCTCATCACAGACAACCCCATCTCAGGAGATAGGCGGCTTTCCTACAGAATCCAGCACCAATTACTGAGTTGCTCTCTTGAGTCATCTACAGAAAAGAGTCAGACTGTAAGTAGAGGGGACAGTCACCCGGACTCCCAAGGCACTTGGGAATAGCTTCAGCAAGAGACTCAGGGTAGAACCACTTCCACATGCTATCCCGGAACTATCCCCATAATGCCTACTGCTGCCTACCGTGTCCATGTGTGTGGAGGAACACCCTTACCACCCGTGCTCTCTCTTTCCCCCACTCCTCCCAGTACTACCCACAGGAAGGAACTTCCACACTTGAAAGAGAATGCATCTTGGAGCTTCATGAATTTCTTTCTTTCATGTACCTCCCTGCCACATTCCCACCCAGGACCCAAAGAAGCATTGTAAGACTCAATATTCTCAGATAGGAAGCTGTAAATAATTGAACAAATCAAGGCTAGAGAAAATAATATACTTAGAATAGAAAATCAAGACCAGGAAAAAGTAGGCTTGCCAGGAATACGAGCCACAGGCTTCAAGAGTTACAAAGATGAGCTGGGAATGTGGCACTGAGCTACAGGGCAGCCAAAAGTGAGAGAAAAAAAAGTCATACACGAATTCAGTGGGCATAAGAAAACACAAGGGTCCTACAGAGGCAAAGCCCTCCTGGACATTCAAATCTAAAGAGGACATTTACTAGGGTGTCTTTATATAAGGACCATGATGTAGTATATGGCATGATTAACAAAATCTCCACAAAAAGTGTAGGACTGGGTTTTGCTGGTTTACCCATGCACCCTTAGAGATCAACTATCCACAACTAGTCTAGGAAATGAAGATCAAATATGTTAGGACTGGATTAGACAAGGTATGTTAAACCCTCATAGTTACTGCAAACATATTTTGGAGGGTGAGGAAGCTGTGCTTGTGGAAGAGAAAATTTTGCCCGGAACTCTGAGAACTAGAATGGGGGAGGCCCAGTCCCTTCAGTCCTCCCTCATATCCCCATTTTTCTGTAAACCCAGTGGCCTGGACCAATCTTAAATTCATTTCCCCAATGTACAACTGCTAAGCGTCTTCTATGGGCCACATAGGTGTTAGACAATGGGCAATCAGCTTTGCAAGCAGTTCTATTTTGGGGAAGGGGGGTCATCGTCAGTGGAGGGAGGGAAGTATCCGGGAAGCACTACTTGCTACCGGTGTAGACACTGTTATCAATGAGGAAGTGCCAGGCATCACCAAAGGCATTGCCAGGAAGTACTGAATTAGTTTTGAGGTCAAGGAAGGTTCCCTAAGAAATTGAAATGTAAGCTGATGTCTAAAGGATGAGGAGGAAATAGCCAGAGAAAGAATCCTACAAACAGAAAGGAAAGCAGGTTCAGCTCTTCTAGGTAAGAGGGATGGCATAACTTCCCAGAAACTGGAGATGTGGAGCATTCTAGAAAGTGAAAACAGTATAGTAAGCAGAACAGTGGTTGAGAATGAAGAAAGTCCTGGCCTAGCTCCCTAATGACCAGGTAGTCCTCGCCAGAAATTGTGTTTTATTCTCAAAGAAAAAGGCAATGATTGACAAGCCAAACAATGACAATGTTTCAGGGGCCATGAGCCAAAAAGAGGGAAGAGCAAGAGTGGCGTGAGGGAGACAAGGCTGAGTGCAAGGGACTTGAACAAACTCCAGTGACTCCTAGGGGGTCAGTCCCAGAAAAGAAAAAAAAAAGTGCACTGGATTCCAAGCCACCCAATAGCCTATGAGTCGAGCACTGTGAGTACGGTACATTATGAATCATATCTGCAGAACGCGATAGCCCCTGGGAAAGGCAGGGGCCCTGAGACAGACCCTAATAACAATGCAAAGTCACTCATGCTTTTATTGTGCAATTATAATGAGTCCACTCATGTTGGTAATAATAATAATGATGTGTTTGAATAACATAATTGCTTAATAGCCATTCCTTACCACTACCCACCACCACCCCCTACCATAGGCGGGAACGATAATAATCTACTGCATTTATCATTGTAAAAGAGGCAGAAACAATTGGTTTTCTGTGCTAGTAGCTTTTAAAAATAAATTATATACAGGACTGGGCATTTCTGAGCCTTTAAAGGGGAATTTCACGTCAGTTAGCAAAATGCACAGAAGTTTCATGAAAACCACTTGTAAGTAATAGGATCCTCCTTGTGGTATTCAAGAAGTAGCCCCCAGGACTTTCTTTGGGGAATCCCTTATTTGGGGATCCAGCAAAGATATGGTCACCAAACCCAGATACATACCACATTCAGTTAGGGAACATATTAGAAACTCACTTATGGGGCTGGAGAGACAGCTCAGTGTTTAGGAGTACTTGCTACTCTTGCAGAGGACTTAGGTTTGGTTCCAAGATTCCACATAGGGTACTTCACCATTGCCTGTAACTCTAGTTCTAGAGAATCCAATGTGTCTTCTGGTCTTCACAGGCACCCACATGCATGTGTGCCTTCATACACTCAGACATACAATTCACATATACACAAGTAAAAAGAAATTTTTAAAAACGTACTTAATGGGGCTCCTGCATGACTTTGGGGTTGAGGTGTGCTCCCAAGTGACTCTAAAGAGTAGCCAGAACTGTGAATCACAGGCTTGGGTGGATGAATGCTCACGTTCCTCTGTCTTCAAATGTCTAGGATTGCACTAAGAAGCATGGGCTCTGTAGAGCTGGTTTGACACACAGAATCTCAGGCCCCACTCCAGACCTGCGGAAACAGTGTCTTCCTTTCAGCCAGACTCCCAGGAAGGTCTTACACGCCCATCACATATCTGAGACCCATCAGTCTGGAACTCGACCTTTCACACCTGGCTCTAGCTTCCCTTGTTCAGGAAAAATTAGCATCTGGGGAAGTAACCAACTTCCTTAAAGTCCAACAGAAACTTGCTGGCTGAGCCTGAGATGCAAGTCTGTTGGGCCTTTATCAGCAGCGACACAATGCTTCTCCCGTAAATAAGCTCGGCGAGAAGAAGCTGAGTCAGCAAAGGTGAATCAAGTCCCGAGTTGTGCTGGCTTGTGCATATATTGGGACACAAAAAAAGCAAGCACTGAGGTCTTTTCATATTTCTCTAAAATATATAAGCAGTAGGTAATCAGAGGCTGACTCCACATCTGGATCTGCATAAATTTTTAGTACAAGTATTATATATCCTTCCTGCTTTCTTCTTTTTTCTTATTTCTACTAGGGACAGAGCCCAAGGTCTCATGAATGCCAGGCAAATTGCTCTACCACTAGGGGATAGCCCCAGCTCCTATGCTCCCCGCCCCTTAACTTCCCAAGTCCATCTCATCCTGGACCACCTTCGGCCGTTTCCTCCCATCTGACACCTGCGTCTTGATTTTACCTCCCCTTTAAAAAGCCAAACAAAACTATGGGGGGAAAAAGTTACAACACCACAAATATGTGTTGTAATGGGTAACTCCTGAATCAATCTTCTCCCCTCTACTTAGCTCAATTCAGTTTGCCTGCTATCTTTTTTCCCTCAGTACCATTCACTTACTCACTCAACTAATATTTAATGAGTACTCACGGAGCATGACAGCTTAAGTGTCTCTCAAAGAGAGCTTTAACAGAACCTTTATCTTTCCTCTTGGAGCTCACATCTTATTTTGGATTTAATCCCTGGGAATAAGAACACTAACTAAAAGGAAGATGTAAAGATTCACAAAGAGAAGCCCATAGCAGGAAAGCCCTTGAAAAAGATTTTGTGTGTGGTGCTGGGGATTGAACCCAAGGCTTTGGGCATGCTAGGCAAGAGTTCTACTACCCAGATCATGCTCCGTTATACTTTGAAGTAGCTGTTATAAGTGTTTGCTACCACATCCACATGCATCGTGGCCATGGGGTCATCACGCTTGGGTGGCGAGCACTTTACAGACAGAGCTCTCAACCCAGCCTCAAGATGGGAAATTAAGATAATTTATGATGGGAAATTAAGGAAGGTTTCTCTTTGATCACCGTAGGTTGAATGACACTAAAAAGCAAAAGTAATATGGTTATGTGTGAAATTTTCTAGGGCTGGCCCTGCCAAGAAAGGTACGTTAGTAGCATTGAAAACTGTGTGCAAAGAGAAAGTGGTCACTGTGCACAGGGTGCTTTTACATCTGCACAGAGCAAAACAGGCTTCAGAGGCCCTTGAATGGAGGTGTATATATGATTGGAAGATTACAGAGGATCCTAAATTATAGGCCAAGGAATCTGAACTGTACTCAGTAATAAGTAGGAAGGACCAAAGATTTCCTCAATGAAGACGTGGCATAGTTGAGTGTGAGCTCGTAGATGAAATTGCTGGCCAAAGCGTGCTGACACCGAGAGAGAGAGAGAGAGAGAGAGAGAGAGAGAGAGAGAGAG
>CABHPH010148728.1:0-10311 GCA_902168325.1 Peromyscus nudipes | reverse complement strand
AGCTAGTTAGTTAGTTAGTTAGTTAGTTGCGTTTCTCATCTCTGTGATCAAATGCCTGGCAAGAAGCAACGTCAAGGAAGAAGAGTCGGTTTGGGCTCACAGCACGAGAACACATACAGTCCATGATGGCAGAGAAGGCCAGGTGGCAGTGGCGGCTCTCAGCTGTGGCAGCGGAAATATGAGGCTGCTTGCTCACCTCCGAACGGGTCTGGATGCCAGGAAAGAGGAATGCTGGTACTCAGCTGATTTCCTCTTTGTTTGCTTTTTTTTTTTATTTAATCCAGGCCCCTAGCCTACAGGATGACTCAACCTGTGTCCCCTCCTCTCTTAATCCTCTCTGGACATGCCTGCAGGTGTCTTCGGGGGTGATTCTGGATCCAGGCAAACTGACTGTGAAGATTACAGGGGCCATGTCAAACAGCTTTGGAGAAGGCAGTGAGGGCACGGGCTGAGAATGGTATAGGTCAGTGGTTCTCCACCTGTGGGTCGCCACCCCTTTGGGTCAATTTGTAACAATGAAAATACATTCTGCGTATCAGATATTTACATTACGGTTCATCACAGTAGCAAATTTACAGTTAGGAAGTAGTAACAAAAATAATTTTATGGATGGGGAGGTCACCACAATGTGAACTGTATTAAAGGGTCACAGCATTAGAAAGGTTGAGAACCACTGATACAGAAGGAAAGGGGGATATTTAGAAGGGAGGCCATGGCGACAAAAGAGATCGAAAGTTATCAATGCTTGCTACAGAAGAGAAAGAAGTAAAAGTGATAGTCAACGTTTGGATTAGGATGCTTGGGAGGAAGATGCTACTCAGGGAACCAGGAAAAGCATCTTGCGGTAGACGTACAATGTCTAGCTTGGGCATCTCCAGACTGAGATATCAGTGGCAATTAAGGAGGAAATGCCCAGTAACATAGACTTAGGAAATACATACTTAGAAACTGGTTGAAGCATTGATGTAGGGAATGGGCAGTCTAGAGACAAGGATAAACAAAACAAAACACAAGGTTGGGTAGAAAGGAGAAAGAGGAGGAGGAAGAAGGCACTCAAGGTACACAGTTGGGTGCTACAGCATCAATACAGCTGAGTGGAAGATTCCTTATCTTCTCTATCTTATCCCATCCATCCTTCACAGTGGCTCCTTCCACCTCATTCGGACACATTCCTGAAGTCTTAATTCTTCAGAATGGGCTTAAAGATGCTGCCGAGGCACTGGCCAAAACACAGCCTGATGGCCAGAGACCTGGGCTCTGCTCTGGGTTGGATGGTAATTCTCCTGAGACTGGACAGGTAAAGCCACTTCCCTGAGTTTGTGTCCAAAGAGGAAGTGATTGTCAGACCTGCTGCCTGACTCCATGGGTCTGCCTATTCTCACAGGACAGAGTTATGATCAAGACAGAGGTCTGCATTCTTCACGTCGCTCCAACGTGCCAGGATGTCTCTGCGCCAGATGGATGCTGGCCACTTCACAACTGTGCCACTGAGTGTACCTATTCTGCCCACTGCTTTGACAAAGATAACTTCAGGCTCCTGGTGGCTTCTTATTTCCTTTCACATCAAATTATAAACTGGAGTAGTAGTAAGCACAGCTTTCCACTGTCAGGTGTGTCCCGGTCGTTTCCCTTCGCTTTCTGCCATGGTTAGCAAATTGCCACCTTCAATATTAAGTACTACAATTTTAAACATTTATGTAGAAAGATTTGAAAAATAAATACCCAGAGAACGTATCCTTCCTTGTTATCTTGAATTCATGCCATATTTGATCAATTCTTTTGATTGAGACAAAACACACCCTCTTTATCCTCCTGATCTGATTTTGTGTTGAGATCTTAGGGTCATTCAGGACAGGAAAGACGTCCGGAGGGAAATGCCCTTTTTATCCAATGTCATTCATTGTTGTGACTCTGTCTTATAACTTAGGCCCTCTTCTCTGGGATGGCTCAGAAGACTCGGGGCAGGAGGGCAGGAGGAGGAAATGCCCCAGGGACAGAAATCCAGGTTTCTCGTTATTTCTCAGAGCTGCTTCCAGCCTCTCCTGCGGTTTCAGAAACATGGAGCTATGGTTTACAACTGTGTGTCTTTGTAGGAACAGAATACATCCTATATATTTCCTTCAAATTAAAGGTATTTTTTCCCCTGCTCTCCAGGAAAAGCAGAGCCTTCGCTGTTAGTATAGGAATCCAATTGCTAGCCATTATGCTTGTGGGTAATTCAAGTTCACACCCTTAGCAACCAGATACGCTCACAGTTTGACGGGGAGGAAAGACTCACAAAAAGCTCAGATTCTATTTTCTAAAAGTACTTACTCACAAGGTAAAATTTTAATAACGATTCTTGCAAAGATCGTTTCTCAAGTAAAGAGTGAATGTGTGTTCAGAAAATCAGCCATTATGACCACCTCGGCCTGCTTGGTTCATTCCTTCAAGAATATGAGGTTAGGACTTGGCGAGTCTGGATTTTGATTCCATCAGTTTGAGATTTCAGAGCTCAGACCAAGCCCTGGTGTTGGTTTTCCATGGGACTCTTTGAGGCCCAAGGTTTAGGGGGCTTTGGGAGTACCTCAGTACCAAGATTGACAAGGAAGACCCACATCCAACCTTTGCGCCTAAAGAGCTGGAAGGAGGAAGTGGTCTTTCCCCATTTTGCTGAATTTTGTAGTATTTTTCCTACCACCAGGTGGTAGTAGGTGCAGCTGTGGGAAAGGTGGCGTTATCAAAGTATGAAGAAGGCCCAGATTGCGGAAATTACCAAAGCAAACTCTATTTAATGAGACTCTGGAAACTTTAATTAAATAGGATCAATATTACAGACGGAACAAAAACAAAAATACAGATAGAAATTGGATGCCTTTCCTGTGGGGAAAAAAGTGTGTGTGTGTGTGTGTGTGTGTGTGTGTGTGTGTGTGTGTCTACAGTCTAATGTGGCTTCACAAAGGTCAGCTTTGAAGGTCCTGCATACCCACTATTCATCTTTTCTCCAAAGAGAAGATCCTCTAGCAAATTTCAGATTCCAAATACCTACGTGGTATCAGTTCCATGAAAAAGAATAAAATCTGCCCCACTAGAATCATAATGAAACCGTTGAATTTTAGAGCTACGTGGTAGCATTAGGGGGCTGGTCTTAGTTCAAATCCTTCCACTTGGCCAAGGAGGACTCTGACATGAGAGGGGCTGTGTGGTTTAGCTAGGGTTCCCCAGTAGGCCAGTGAATGGACCAGAATCCAACAATTCAGGCTTGCTTACCTCACTCACCTTCCACCCCAGCTCCTGCTATCTGGGCCTAGGCTGCTTTTATGAATGAATGAATGAATGAACGTATGTATGTATGTATGTATGTGTATGTATGTATATATGTATGCATGTATGTATGTATGTGACCATCTTCAGCAGTTATCTACAACCAGCCACCCCCTCCCCATCCCATTTTCCAGAACACAGAACTCCTGTTTTTTGTCTTTTTTTCTCCAACCTTACCACCTTCTCTCTTTGCTCGTCTGTTCATTAGCCAGCTTGATGTTGACATTCACTGGGGCTCAGCCTTAGGAAGCCCGCTCTTCTGCCAGCTGCACTCGTTCCTTGGAAATCAGACCCAGGTGTTTTAAGTGCCATCTCCCCAGCGGCAGCCTCACCGCTGAATCTTCAGCCTGGACCACTCCCTCCGACTTCTGGAGCTTTCTGAAGATCTTTACTTGGACACTATTAAGGATTGTGTGCCTCAAATTTTTGAAGTCAAAAGCATCTAAACTTGTGATCTACTCAAAGAAACCTCAGCTACCTGTAGTTACTCCTAAACTCAATCCATAGCAAAGGCATCCTTCCAGGTCTGAACCTTTGGAATCACTTTGTATTCTCCCCTCTCTTGCCTCTCTGTCTGTCTCTCTGCCTTCCCCTCTCTTGCACTGCACATCCAAATCACTGGCTCTGCCTCAAATCTAACCACTTCTTATCATCTAGCACCTGACTCATTGCGTTCATTTTTTGCTAGCTTATAGTCTTGAAAATGCCTCCTAAATATCTAAGTGTCTCAGCCTGCGTCACGCTTTTCTCTCACAGCTAAAAGGATCTTTAAAAAAAAAAAAAAAAACTTGAATCAGAACTCATCAGCCCTTTGCTTCCACATCTCTTACAGTACACGCAGAAGTCCTTATGGTGACTGACAAGGACTTACAGCCCGCCCCAAGGCCTCCTGGCTTCATATCCTGCCACTTTCCTAGAATCTTACTCTGTTCTAGCCATTTACCCGACCCTTCTTGCTGTTTCTGGAATATTCCAGGCATTCTGCCTCTGTACTTGCCATGCTTTCTGCCTGGATGTACTTTCCCAAGAACATGGCCTATTAGCTCAATTCAGATCTGCTCAAATGTCACTCTCACACAGGTTTTCACTGAGCACCCCATAAAAACTGCACCCCACCACTCCTGTCTTGCTTTCTGGTTCTTCCTGACACTTACTTGTTCCTAAAACAGTGTATACTTTATGATACTTTATGTACTTATTTCTCTGTATCTTTCCGCAAACATGTAAGTGGCAGGAACATAGGGATTGATGCTTGTTCTGTTCATTTATGTGTCTCCTTTGTAAAAGGCAGCCCTCAAACAGCTGTGCTGGACAGATAAGGGTTGAACAGGTAGCTCTTGCATGAAAGGATTGATGGATGGATGGATGACCTTAAGCCCTATTCTCTCTACTGTACCACACTTGGGGAAATCAGTTTCCCAAATCACTGCACTTAACAATATAACACATGTTGGCAGTTCATCCTGGCAACGAACCTCTCCCATCACTTCTGTATCTGAGTGTATGGAACGTGGTCCCAAAGAGCCATTGGTTTCTTCACAAAAGCTGTACTTCCAGCCCCAGTGAGATGCTTCAAGTAGAACTTTGGGCCTTCACTTAGAGGCTCTGGATCCCATGGCCCTTTGCTCCCTATCTACTGCCAGGCCTGGCCCACCTCACCCCTTAGACAGCTTGAGGCATCATCTCAGCTACTCCCCCAACCCTAAGCCTCCTGATCTTACTTCTCTCCCAGCCACAATCAATCACTCTCTCTCTCTCTCTCTCTCTCTCTCTCTCTCTCTCTCTCTCTCTCTCTCTCTCTCTCTCTCTCTCTCTCTCGCCTGCAATCTTTTATTCTTAGTGGCTATGTTTTAATCATGGGCAGACTCACATAGAACATGGCATCTCTCCTTGTGTAGCTCTATCTCTCTCTGCCTCCCTCCCCACCTCCATTATAATTTTCTCTCGTTTCTCTCTGTAGCTCCCAGAACCCTAGAAGCTGCCGAACACAGTTCATGACCTCCTGATAAGGCAAGTACTCTAACTAGGTGCTTCCTCCCCCACCACACTATCAAGGGCTACTATTTGTCTGAAGAAGGGCTTCCTCTACCTTGGTCATTCGTGAACCTCTTTCATGAATTAAACAAACAAATGAAAAAACCATTTTTCTCCATACTGAATAATCATTGTATAAAACAATGGGTTTCGTGACATTTTTGCACATGCTTATAATGTACTCAGCTTATAGTCACCTCTCCTGTCACCCTCTCTCATCCTGTATTCCTGGGTCTCCTTCTTTAAAAAAAATAGTCCCTTTCTATTTTCATATCTTATATTTTTCTTTAAGTAGAGATCTTACGTATGAGAGAATACATATTATCTTTCTGAATCTGGCTTCTTTTGCTTGACGTGATGATCTCTGGTTCCACCCATTTTCCTTCAAATGACATAATTCCCTTTTTCTTTGTGACTACATAAAACTCAGTTTGTACATGTCCCACATTTTCCTCATCCATTCATCTGAGGATGAGTGTGACTAGCAGTGCAGTACACGTGAGTGTGCATGCATCTCTACGGTATACTGGCTTAGATTCTTCAGGTATATACTCGAAGTGATATCATAGGGTAATTTTTTAATACAGTAATTTTTGCCATAGTTGTATTACTCTGTTAGTGCACGTTTAATTTTTTTTTTTTCAAAAATTAGCCTATATGTCTGAACTAAAATTGAGTTTAGGGACTCTAAATCATGACTATCCTCAAGGATGACAGGGATCAAGTTCATCTGTAAGCATGCTCCTCTCTGTGGGAGACACTAACCCAGAGAGAAAGCTCCTAGTTCCTTTAAGCAGATTGTTCAAAACCCTCCAGGAACATGAAACTCCTTAATTCTGTGTCACGCCTCCCAAAGGAGAGCTGTGTAATATAGTCCCCTTTGCCTGAAATGCCCAACACAATTTTACTTTTTCATTCTTATTTTATTCAACTATTCCTCATACATAATTTTTAAACAATACTTTTATTTATTCCTTGATAATTTTATATAATATATTTTGATCATATTCACTCTCCTTTACCTCTTCCCACATATTCCCTACTTACCAACCCACCCAAGTTCTTCCTCCCCAGCCCCTCCAAGTCGAATGGGGTCTAGTTTGTGTTGGCTGATAACTCCTGCATGTGAAACCTAGCTCAGAGTGCAATCCTTACACCAAATGGCACTCTATTGAAGGAAACTGACTTTCCCTTGCTCAGAAGTGATCAAATGCAAATGGATTCTTGATTAGAGGTGGGAAATCATGCCCTCCTCCCCGCCTCCATGCCGGGATTTTGTCTGGCCTGCATGGGTCCTGTGCATGCTTTCACAGCCTCTGTGAGTTCATAAGCCCATCTGCCTTCCTGTGTCTAGAAAACGCTTCCTTTAATACCTCGACCACCTCTGGCTCTCACAATTCCCCCCTCCTCTTCTGTAATAATCCTGAGTTCTGAGGGGAGGAGTTTGACCCAGAAATTCCACTTAGGGCTGAGCATTTCAAAGAAAGGGAATCAGAATTTAGTGTCCTTCCATGTAATGTTTAAGAGTCAGTAGGCTTGCCAGACTTGTAACAGAAAACAACCACCCCTCCCTTGTGATCTCCATCCTCCTGAGCAAATACTTTCAATTTTTTAATGGTGATAAGCACCAACTTTTATCATTTTAACCACATTTAAGCCCACAGCTCTATGCTCCTAAGGGTACCCACACTGCTTCACGGCCATCACTACCATCTGTCTCAACTGCCCAGACTGAAACTACCCACACCCACTCTCTCAACCCTAGGACCACTATTCTATTTCTGTCCCTACAACTTATATGAGATACTAGGTACCTCATATAAGCAAAATCATAGTTGTATGCTTTTGTCATTTTATTTATTTTATTTTGGTTTTTCGAGACAGGGTTTCTCTGTGTAGCTTTGAGCCTTTCCTGGATCTTACTCTGTAGACCAGGCTGGCCTTGAACTCACAATGATCTGCCTGCCTCTGCCTCCCGAGTGCTGGGATTAAAGGCGTGCGCCACCACTGCCTGGCATCATTTATTTATGATTTCACATTTCAGCTATGTTGTAGCATGCCATTCTTCCAATCCCTTCCAGGACATCCACTCACCATGGTGCTGAATGTCATCTTCTACTCTCTTCTGAGACAGACCATTTGATTCTGGGACCCATCTTCTCCTGTTCTATTTTATTCCCTTATTTGGATGTGGCATGTGGTATGAATTCCAGTATCTTTGTGTGTGTCTGTTTTGTGTGCATGTCTGCACGTGTGTGCCATGTAGAGGGATAAGGGTGATATTGGATGTCTTTTTTGGATATTCTTCACCTTATAGATTGAGGCAGGGTCTCTTCACTAAACCCAGGGCTCCTTGTTTGATTACTCTGGCCAGTCAGCTTGATTCAGGATTCCTCATCTCCTTCTCTGCATGCTGGGATTGCAGAAGGGCTGCCACGCCCATCTGGCTTTTCCTTGTATGTAGGTTCTGGGGAGTCTAACCTCTGGTCTGCATAGTTGTGTGGAAAGCACAGTACCTACTAAGCCACTTTCCTAGCTTCTTCAGTATCTTCTTAAGGGATAAAACATTCCTCATTCATCAGTGCATCACTCAACACTCAATAGAAAAGCTTCTTCCTGCAGTAGATGGGAATTAACACAGAGACCCACAGCTGGACAATGTGCAGAGAGTGAGAGACTTCAGAGTGAGAGACTCAGCCCTAAATGGGATGTCTTTATCAAGCCCCTCCCTTCAAGGCTCAGGGACCTATGAGGAAGAGGAAGGCAGACAGACTCTAAGAGCCAGAGGTGGTGGATGAGTTCAAGGAAACAATGATTTCTGGATAAAACATAGCTGATAGAAATATGTATTCACAGAGACTTTGATAGCATACACAAGACCGGCCCAAGTTCATACCAGACAAAATCCCAGCACAGAAAGGAGAAAGTGGATACAAAGTCCCGCCCCTAACTAAGAAGTTGTTTGTAATTGATACCTTTTGGGAAAGGGAAAATCAGTTTTCTCCAATGGGATGTTACTGAGTATATCAATGACACTTCAAAGCAGGCCCCACACCCAGGAGGAATTAGTCAACACAAAACAGACTCCATATTTTGTTTTGTTTTTAAATGCATGCTTTGTGTTTTATTTTGTCTTATTGTTTTCTGTTTTGACTTTCATTTTTGCCTTCCTTTTGTTTTGTTTGAGAGAGAGTGAGAGAGAAAAAACATGAAGTTAGGTGTCTGGGAAGGTGAGGAGGATCTTGAAGGAGTTGAGAGAAGAGAAAGAATATGGGCAAAATATAGTGTATGAAAATTAAACAAAGATACAGTGTTGAGGCTATAAATGTATGAAGGGTATTTAATAGTAGTTTGGCTGGGTATAGAATCTTAGGTTGCAAATCATGAATACATTCATTCATCAGCCAACTTCTAGACTTGTTAATACAGATGATACTTCCCAAAATTTGCTTGTGAGCTATATATTTTTCTCTGCAAGATATAAAATCCTTTCATATCCTCTGGTGTCCCACAATTTTGCAATTATGTGTTTTAACTTACATCTTTCATATTTTATGATTAAATTTTGCTTGACAATTTCCGAGCTCATCCTGTGTATGTGTGTGCAAAGTTTATTTCTCAGTAGTCAACAATGGCTATTGCCAAATGTCTAGTGATTTTCTAGTTATCCTAGTTTATGTAAGATTGAAGTACACTAAATGCTGGTTGAAACCTATTTGTGGATGGAAATTGTTGCCTTTTAAACTCCATAGGACAGTGATGGGAAATGACAACTATTAATATTTCCCATCTTTCTCTAAGTTTCCTAGTTTCTTTATGGAATAATCTTATTTCCTTCATAGGTAGGAGACACAAACCTTACTCTCATTTTTTCTGTGACCTGTGGCAGGAAGGAAGCTTGGAGATTCTAGTGGTCTTTCTTGACTTCCTGTCCTCAGGTGCTCAGTGCTCTGTATACCTATGCCCTCTCCTCTGCCTTTCCCTCAGACAGAGTCCTCATATTCTATTTTGATTCCCTCTACTGTTTCCCTCAGTATATCCACTTCTACCTGACGGTTCCTCATGGCTTGCAATTCTCCCCTGTAAGCCCTCATTGTATATATAACACCCTGGCTTTTTCTTTTTCTTTTTTTCATGAACTCATCATTCTTATCTCTCATCTGTACAGAGAACTGAGACCTTTTGGAAACCAAACCACACATTCTTACAACCACAAGAAGGGAGATGTTTAGTTAGCTTTCATTGTGGTGGGAAAACACCCAAGATAAACTATGTGAAGAGGAAAGGTTTCTGCTTGGCTTATGGTTCTGAAGTTTCGGTCTTCGGTCACCTGATTCTGTTGTTCCTGGACACCTGATCATGAAAGGGGAATGAAATGGAGCAAAGAGGCTCAGCTTGTGTGGGTAGGAGGGAGAGAAGAGGGGAGGAAGAGTGGGGGCAGGCAGAGGTGGGGAAAGAGGGGGATGGAGTAAGAGGTAGCTAGGAACAAATTATGTCTCCCAAAAGGCACATTACTCCCTCAACAGCTTGCAACTTCCTCCAACTAGACACGCCCTCCTAGAATGTCTATGACCCCCCAATAGTGCTATGACCTGGGGAGCAGATTGTCAACATGTGAACACTGAGGAGACATTTACAATCCAAACCCTAACAGAGAAGAAGGCTAGAGCTTGACTCGTGCTTTTCTAGAGTTTGAGAACCCCAACTTGAAGATACCAAATAATAAGAAATTGTAAGATGAGTATTGGGCTAGGTTAGGCTGAGTCAGGTCTTGAAGTGATCGTCCCCATTGGGGACACTTCCCCGAAACACAACAAGGTGAACTGACCATTTGGTAGGGTAACAAGTATGTGGCTACTTATAATTACAAGATGAGGGCAGGGGCTTTACAGATGTATGGGTGCTTCACCAGCACTTGACTTCCTTGTACTTTTTGGTGACATGTTGCCTTCTTTCCAACCAGACTTAATCTTA
>CABHPH010148727.1:27597-43438 GCA_902168325.1 Peromyscus nudipes | reverse complement strand
GGTTGGGAATTGAACTTGGGTCCCCTGGAAAAGAAGCCAGTGTTCTTAACCACTGAGCCACATCTCCATCCCCCTTAGACAGAAATTCTTGATCCCAGTAAAGGTGCCAGGTAGGCATTTCAGTTTGTGGAGAAGGCCTTCGATCCAGCCAGGAAATGGTTGGTTAGCTTCATAACACTCATGCCTCTATTGTACCAATGGGAATGTCTTGTTAGGCTGGTCTAACTGTAGCTCATTGAGTTCACAGCTCAGTAAGATGGGTGATTATTCTTCTCCTCCACGGAGCATTCATAGCACCTTCCATCCCTATGAAAGTTACCCTGTAGGGATAACCCTTCCAGGTGAGTACCAGCTGGACTTTTCTGTGTTCTGTGATTCAAGTATGTGATGTCTTCAGCAACAGAGTCTTACCATCAAGTTTTAGAGGGTAACCAAGAGCATCTGTATCACACCCTCTTCTCCTCAGGGATCACTGCAAAAAGTGTAAGAGCCAAGGCAGCAGAAGGCAATAAGAAAGCAGTATTTTCTAGACACCACAGCTGCACAAATGAACTTGGAGCAGTTGTGACAGCATCCACATGACCAGCATTAGCTCAAGCCAGACAAATATCTCAGCATGGAAAGGCTAAATGGGCATAAAGTTCTACCTGTAGTCAATGAGCTATTGGTAACAGATAGATGCTGGGAAAAGAGGGAATAGGTTTTCTGTAATGGTTCAGCTTCCAATGGATTGGATGACCAAGCTTCAGTGGAAGGCCATGAATGCAACAAAGTATATGAGCAACATCAATTGTACTTGGTGGGCTAAAATGAGGGGAGGCAAAGTTGGGTGGCCAGAGAAGAGGACTGACTCCAAGAGGAGTGGGGAGAAGAGATAAACATGTTCAAAATACAGTATATGAAATTCCCACAGCACTAACAACTGATTATTCCTTTGTAACAACTGGAAAGCCAGTTTTCAAACAGAGATATTTAAGACTTGGAATTCTGTTCCAAGATCTGAACATGTGAGGCTGCTGTCCTTGGCCCTTAGTCTCTAGCTGTGACTTGGTACTTTCTTCCTACCACCTCTTGCTTCATCCTGTTCCAAAGGGCTCATGTAGCTAGAATTTTCCTACTGGGCCCACAGTCAGGACAAATCTCTCTCACCCGCCAGTCCCACAGCCACTCAGACCCAACCAAGTAAACACAGAGACTTACATTGTTTACAAACTGTATGGCTGTGGCAGGCTTCTTGCTAACTGTTCTTATATCTTAAATTAATCCATTTCTATAAATCTATACCTTGCCACATGGCTTGTGGCTTACCGGCATCTTCACATGCTGTTTGTCATGGTGGCGGCTGGCAGTGTCTCCTCAGCCTTCCACTTCCCAGAATTCTCTCCTCCTTGTCCCACCTATATTTTTTCCTGCCTGACCACTGGCCAATCAGTGTTTTATTTATTGACCAATAAGCAACATGTTTGACACACAGACCATCCCACAGCAGGCTCATGTTAATATTTGTAAACACCATGCCAGTGTACTCATGTTTCCATCTACTCCCACCTACTACTGTCCCCAGCCTTTACTATAGACGTAAACACAGAGAGACGGAATTTGCCGACCCTGGCTGGACCACAGTCTGCCAGAACATCAAGGTCATTATCTACAGAAAGTAGCATATGAAGTCTGTCTGCTGTACGTGAGGTTTTTGAGGAATATGGACTGCTATCTCTAATGACAACCCAAGAAACCAAACAATAAACTCAATGAGTCCAGAAGGTCAGACAAAGTCTCTCCTTTTTGTCCCTCCTTTCAACTTAGGACAAAGTAATGAAAACCAAGTATACACTCTAACTCTATTACCCAGAATGCCCTGCTGCTAGTTAAACCAACCACAGTTCGCCCAGACAAACAGCCTCCATCTGTGACTAACCTGAAACATTCCATTTTCTACTATGAAGCTCTCTGAGTCTTCTGCTACCTTTGAGTTCTCAGCCAAAAGGCAAGTCACCACAGCTGTCCCCTTTGCTGCTGCAGCTCTGGATGGCTTTGCTTTTCTCACTGGGTCAGTCTTTATTTCCACTGTACACATGGCCATGCAGCCGACCCTCAGGCATACTGACATGGAAGCAGCAGAAGCCTGTGAGGTCTAAAATGAAGAGATATAGGATACACATAGACAACGGTGTCAGTCTGGGGCTCCTGATAAGCAACCCCAGCTTTACTATGCTGAGATATTCAGTAGGCACTTGTCATTTAAGACCTGACAGAAAGCACCAGAAAGAGGAGCAGATCAGTCTCTGTTCCTCTTTGGGTCTTTAAGAAGTAGGAGACTTTCTCATGAAACCAGAAGGCTAGATACCAAAATTAGTTTAACATAAAGATAACTCTAACTACACTGTAATAGAATTCTTTGGAAAGCCGTAGACTCCTCTTGTCTTTTTGTGGTTTTTCTTGGCAATTATCATTGCCTGTGACCTAGAGACTTCTCCCCACACTGATTGGCTCTGAACCTGAGCAAGACTTCACATCCAAGCAGTCACTGTTCCAGAACCTGGAACCAACCGATGCCTGAGTGGACAGAGTGCCATCAGAGATGCTGCTCTCCACATATGACCTGTCCCTCTGTCCCTTGCCATACTTTGGCCCAGGGGGCAAAAAAGAAAGAATTGAGCCAATGGTTCCCTGAATCTCTCCTACTCCTTCCAGCTGCCCTTA
Organism: Peromyscus nudipes; assembly: GCA_902168325.1. Classification (NCBI taxonomy): domain Eukaryota; kingdom Metazoa; phylum Chordata; class Mammalia; order Rodentia; family Cricetidae; genus Peromyscus; species Peromyscus nudipes. The sequence continues at coordinate 40,735 of CABHPH010148727.1, read as the reverse complement.
GCAACACTGTTCCTCAGAGGGGAACCACCACTGATTTGGGTAGTTTTGTTTTCAGCCCTCAAGCTCCATAGGACCATGAGCAGGTTAAAGAGGAAACTACTCTTGCCCTTATAAGAAAAAATAATGCAAGAGAGAGAAGAGTAGTTGGAGGGAGGCTGGGGATTGAGACTGAGCACAACTCCGAATATGGTGAGGACAGCACAACCCTTAGACCAATGAGCAAGCAAGGGGGTCCGTGGCTTGAGAACTACTCAGAGGAAACAATAGGGTTAAGGGTCTTCTCACCTAGCTGACACAGAAAGAATTGGGCTGACACTGGGCTGCACAGACCGAGGTCAGAGTCCATGTCTGGGCCTCTTCAGAAGCAGGCCTCAGAGAAGCCTATCTGAAGTTGTGTCTGAGGAGCAAGGCATTGCTAAGATGATATCACTGTCCCTTCTCGTCCTGAGTTGTGTGCTCAACTGTGCAACTATCCTCTCCCCCCATCCCCGCCCCAGTCCATGCGGCCAAGGGCATTCCAATCTTCTCAAGTGATGGGGCCAGAAGATGTGTGTTTAGTGCTATAACAGAATCAGAGAGTGGGCTTCGCCGCCTGAGCTATAGGCCATTGTGCAAGTCATTTTTCTGTGTTTAAACTTTATTTCCTCATACATAACATGAGAACACCGATGTCTGATTATTGTGCGTCGAGGAGAGGCAGTGTAAACACCCAGCCTGGCATAGATCAGAGGCTCCATCAAAGCTGCAGCCTGGGGATGTGGCTCAGTGGTGGAGCAGTCGCCTGGCCTAGGTGAGGCCTGGGATTCTGCCCCTACCTAGGAAAACAAAACCAAACCAAGCACATACAAAACTGCTACTATTACTTCTGCCAGGTAATTCTGGTTATGTGTCCTGCTTTGTTTGTTTATTGTTTCTTTGAAGACCGGGTTTCTCTGTGTAGCCTCAGCTGTCCTGGAACTTGTTCTGTAGACCAGGCTAGCCTAGAACTCAGACATCTACCTGCCTCTGCTTCCTTCGGAGTGCTAGGATTCAAGGTGTACGCCATCACACCCAGCTGTGTCCCACTTCTCAATACCGTGATTTCTAGCTAAATTAATGTGGCAGTTTGTACATTTATGTAGCTAGCTAACAAGAATTCCAGCACACACACACACACACACACACACACACACACACACACACACACACACGTACACACTACACTTCAGAGCATGTTCTGGCCTCCACAGGAAAAATGATAATGACACCCAATGGGTCTTTTCCATTTCTAATTTCACTCATTCTACGGTCCTGCGATTACTATAGCCAACTAATCAACTAAACATAATTATGCACAATTCCAAACATATTATGAAGTAATAAGGCCTTTATTTTTCATTGTGCCCTGAATGCCTGTATCATTAGAGATGTAGAAGCAGAATTTAATCTAGGCTCACCGAACAGAAAGTTAGAGGAGCGAAATGGAAGACAAAGAGCCCCAGAATGTTCCTGTTGGGCTTGAAATAGAAAACCCCCTGTGTCCACTCACAGCTGCCTGATCGATCACACACAGGACTCACCACACTCATATGAGTATCGTAGGAGTTTATCCTGCGTCCCTTGAGAGCACACACATGTGCTAGGCCTCTGTGGTGGAATGCAAATGATCGTACAGGAGGTTCTGGGTTCAAATGCCTCCCCCACCCCACCGGAACACACTCTGACCATCCCCATATCCCGGTAAGTGGACCTAAAGCCACAGTTTTCTAAGTTCAGACTTGGAAATGAAAGTGAGAAAAATAATGCCCTAAGTGTATTAATGAAGCACAAGGCAGAACACAGGTTTTACACGGCACTGATAATGTCGGCAGTTACCATTACGAGAAGTAATGGACACACCACGTCCTATAATCTATAAAATAACCAGCGGGAAGAATCGTTCTTATCTAGGGATGAAAGCCGGTACAGTTCACATATTGAGCCACACGGAACGAAGTTATGCATCTTATCCAATACCCTCAGTCTATACCCCAGTGGAATAGCTACCAGTATATGCTTTGTGGCAAAATCCAAACAGAACAGGAAAGGCTCTCACAAGGAAAAAAAAAAGAGCAGAAAAACCTCACCCTCACCGCTGGTTTGGAAAGTATCTTAACAATTCTTGGCTGAATAAGAAACTAAAATATGATAATGTCAAACTCTGCCTCTGAAAATGAACAAAACCATAAGTTATTTGAAATTCTGGAGGCCCTGTGTCCCACTGTTTCCCCTACAACCTACTCTAATTTTAATCAGTGCAACGCAAGACTATCCTGTGTCCTCCCAGGTATCTCTTCCTATGTGTTATTTAAATATCCTGGGAGAGCAATGAGCATAGCTTCAAGTTCATGGCTCTCTAGATAAAACCACATATGAATTCAGACTCCAAATTGTGTTGCTTCTCTTTTACCCTATACAAATATACATTAAATCCTAACTGACTTTCCAAGAGCGCTGTTGTGAATAAGACAGAACAATTACAAGTATGCAAACCCAGCTAGCTGGAGCTGGTATTTCAGGCTACAGGAAGGAATCAGGTTTTGCTTTTATGTGTCTCCTATTTTTCTCTTTGAGGTTAGAAGAAAAACGTTGAGTTTAGCGGCAACGATAGATTACCCTTAAAAGGAATATTTATCAGAGAAAATATTAATTGGCTGCTAGAAAGCAGCCACAAGAATAAAGGGAAATAAATGAAATGAGAGATTAAAGCTAGAAAATGCAGCTAAGGGAGATCGGAATTTCCTTTTATGCAAGTGGGAGCTTGAACACAGCCATTCATTTCCCCCAAATATCTAAGATGTTTAGATGAGCATCAGCGTGCCAGGAGTTTGCCAAGCACGCTATGAGACCTTTTCACCCGTATCCTCCTGACATCATTCTGCCCTGAAGCTTGTGGATACAGAGGTGGGAAGTATATACTCCCCTACATATGTGTAAACTGGCTGACTAGGTGTGGATGGAAGCAAGAGGCATAAAGAATAACAATGCAGGTTCCTGGCAGGACAGAGGTTGGGTAGAAAAATCTCAGGAGAATAGAGCAAAAACATGGATACAAGTAATCCTTCCTACCTCTGAAATTCTGAACTATTGCCTAATAAAACCCCAGAAGGCGGGAACCAAGGATCAAAGAACTGGACACAATGGAAGCAACATTTCCTTTACTCTCTTTTTCTTTCCGCAAATCTTGTCTCCTTCATTCTTCTCTACCCTCTTCACTCTGCTCAAACATGTAATGCTGAGAATGTTGGAGCGATACAAAATTATTAAAAATGCTTTCATCTTGCTAACTCTTCATTACATTTTTCAGCATCTGTTTATCTCAATTTGGGGACTTTGACATCTGAAGGTCTCATCCTTAGTGTGAACTTCATTATTAAAAATAATAATGGTCCAAGTTTATTGAATAGTTAGTATATGCCATGTACTCTTCTTAGGGCCCTTTACATTTTAAATCACACATAACCCAACTACATTACTGACATGATCTGCTTGTGTTCATCACCAGACAAAGTTCTTAGAATAAAATTATAATTCCCAAAGTGATGGTATTAGGAAAAAATGCCTCTGGGAGATGATTAGGTTGTGTGTAAAATATCTTAGGGTTTTTGTTGTTGTTGTTGTTGCTGCTGCTGCTGCTGCTGCTGCTGCTGTTTTTCTGTCCATGTGGTAAATAAAATACTCTGGTAAAAGCAACATATGGGAAATGGGTTTATTTTGGTTCAAGCATATAATTGAGAAGTCAAGGCAGCAGGAGCTTGAAGAATCTGGTCACATTACATCCACAATCAAAAAGCAGAGAAACTATCAATGCTTGCTATTGCTCAGCTCCCTTTCTTCAATTACACAATCCAGTATGGCAATCAGGGAATAGTACCAGTCACAGTGGTCAGGTCTTCTCACCTCAGTCAAGATAATCCCCGACAGGTATTCCTCGAGGCCACTCTCTCAAGTGATTCTACATTCTGTTCAGCTAGTGATGAACATGACCATCATAAGAAGGGTCTGAAGGGCTGGGGGAATTGCTCCACTTTTTTCCACCATAACAGCACACATTGGAAAGATGCCAGCTACGAACCAGAAAGGAGGATTTTTACCAGACACTGAATTGTACTTTAATGTTGTACTTTCCAGCCTCCTGAACTGTGAGCAATAAAATTCTGTTGTTTACAACCCACCCGCTCTATGGTATTTTGTTGCAGAGGCCCAAATAGATGAACACAAATATTGCCTCAATTTTATAGGTAAGAAAACTGAAGGTTAGACTTTCCAAGCAAACAGTCTATGATTGTGTAGCTCTTACATTGGTAGGCAGAGATTCTAGTTCTAATTCTCTGATTTCACAGAGTATTTACATTACATCACTGGTTATGTTATAAATATTCTTCCCCTCCTTTCTCTCAATCAAACTTAATATCCTGTCAGGATATTAATGAATCAGGCTGTAGAAAGCTCTTAGATGGTGGTGACAATGTCAGCAGCTCTATTGATTTCCCTACCCTTCCCTTTACCCTATTATCAATAGGAAATTATAATAGGGTCCAACCTAAATGTCCTGTTCAATTGCTAACTATTAAGGGCACATATCAGTGAGAAAAAGGATTTGGAAAAACTCCAAGAGCATAGAGTCATCTCTAAGTTATCAATGAATAAAGGAGCCAGTCCTTGCTCACACTTAGGCAGGAGGAATCTGTAAGTGGACCCAGTACTTCCCAGGGAACCCTCAAAACATAAATTCACATGCACAGTGTTTCACAGAACAAATGGGTCCTAAAAATTCAGAAGTTTCCTATATCTTAAGACACTGTTAGGAACGAGGAGAAGCAAGACACAACTGGGAGATAATATGTATATATAACACAGAGATCAGGCAAGAAATTTCCACACAAAACATTTGAAGACTTCTTAAGTTAGGGCCAGCTGAGAGGGTAAAGGTGCTTGATGTCTGATGAATCAAGACTGATGACCAGACTCTATCCCTGAAACCCACATAAAGGTGGAGGAGAGAACCAACTCCACAGAGTTGTCCTCTAACCACCACCCATATATTGTACCATATGTGTACACATGCAAAAATCATACACATAGTAAATAATAATAAGTTATTATAAATTAATAATAAATGGCAAATATTCAATTAATTTTTAATAGGCAACAAAAGTAAACAAATACCTCACTAGAAAAGATTAATAGAGCTGAGAATATAGGCCAGTGTGCTTGCCTAGTGTGCTCAAAGGCCTAGGTTCAATATTCAGAGCTGCTTAAAAGAATGTGTGTGTCTATGGGGTGTGTGTGTGTGTGTGTGTGTGTGTGTGTGTAAGTGTAGTGTTTGATGTTAATAGTCATCATGGAAACAAACACCAACATCCAGTAAAATTCAACTGCTTCATAACCAGAAGAATGGCCAAAGAAAGAAATACTGAGACTCCAAGAACTGACAAACGAGAAAGAAAGCACATTGTCCCTACAAAGAATTGTATAAAAATACATAAAATCCATAAATAAAAATAAACATACATAAAACAAAAATAAAAATACATAAAACCCCAAACTAGAAACAAATAAATGTCCATTATATTTTATTGTATATCGTATTGGAGTTTCTTTTCTGAACAATATTTGCGTCTAAAATTCTAGTTATATATTTAAAAATAATGTCTGGAAAAAAATATATATATACACACCTAGATTCAGGAGTGAATGGCAGCACTGGTAAAGTGGTGTGTGTGTCATTACACATCACACTTGTGACTAATACACACTTGTGAGGCCATCTAGGCTTCAAAGAAACACTTAGACTCCTTTTTAACCTGCACTACTGAAATAAAAGTAATTTGGAGCTAGAAGGAATGGCTCAGTGGTTAAGAGCACTGGCTGCTCTTGCCGAGGACCCAAATTCAGTTTCCTGTACCCACATTGCAGCTCACAACCATCTGTTACTCCAGTGGATCCGACACCCTGGTCTGGCCTCCACAGGCACTGAGTGTGCACATGGTTGACTACATACACGCAGGCACTCACACATATACATAAAATAGAAATAAATAAATCTTTAAAAAAATGTGTTCAAATATCATATTCCTGCTAATGGAGGGCAAGACCAGCATAAGTAGATCATGTGAGCAGAAGAAATTGAACAGGAACGACTGAACTGAACAGGAACGACTGAATTAATTTACTTGGAAAATCCTTCTCTCCCATAGTGTGAATGCAATAGTTTCTGGCTTCTACTGTGACATTTTTATCATTTATCCTTTCCCTGGCTTCACTCTGTGATTCAGCTCTTACTTTCTTTGATACTTGGGAACCAGCTCAGTGTTTAGAAAGGTTGCAAGTGGCGAGTGAAAATCCTTTTCCTACAGTAAAAGAACACGATGCATCTACATTTTTATAGGAACAAGCTTTGGTGTTGCATTCAAACTCATCCTTCACATTGCCAACTCCATAGACTTGGAAAACCCAAAATAAACATGTACATTCACCATGTTCAAATAAATACAATAGTTATTCAAAGGTCATATGAAAATCATAGCTTCATTTAAGTGTTTTTATAAATAATCATTGATTACAATTAAATAAATAATTTTTCCTTTTAACATTTAGATTAATTTACTATTTTAGAGATACATAGAAAAACCTAGTTTTTTAATGTTTGTTTTGCTTTGTATTTCTGATGAAAAATATATGAATTTCAGGGCTGACTATGCTAACACACACCTTCGATCCTAGCTCAAGACCAGCCTGGTCTATGTAAGGAGTTCTAGGATAGCCAAGACTACACAGTGAAGACTTCTCTCAAAAGAAAAATCCCAAATAATACAACAACAACAACAAAAAACCTCACTGTGGTCATGTTAACAAGATTTCATTCTTACCCAATTACATCCATTTGTTTGTATATTTGTGGGCTACTTTAGTGCTGTAATAGCAGAATTAAAATTAAGTATCTGCTTCTGTTGATCATTACTGCCAGAGGAACACAAATTATGTAAAACTTTGATTATGATAATTATAATCAGTGATTTTGCTGGAAGTCAGGAAAAAAGGGGATTATGAAAGGAACATACAATTTATAAATTATGGATGTCTTTATTATTGACCCATAAATCTTTGACTCATGAACAGAACATCCTGCCATTTGAGAAAATAATGAAATCAATCGGCTTTGATGTGTTTTGTCAACTTTCAGTCTTCTGAAATCCTTGGGTTTATACAGTTTTTCCATTTTGCCGTTATGAAGCACTGTTTTTCAAGGAAGGAAGTTACTACACATTATTTGATTTGTACCTTGGAAATAATTAGACAAACGACATCTAGGTCTTCTTATACTTCTGCCCCAGGCTCTGCACATGTAGGGGAGAAAGGAGTTCTCATAGACATGGAACCCCAAGACACCTTCTTTACGGCAAGAATCCCTAGGTTGGGGATCTATGAGCCATTCACATGCTTTCTCTGTCAGGACAGGTCTCCCATTTCTCTGGAGAATAATAAGCTGAGAGAATGCCTCTTCACTCTTCTTTTAGTGCCCATGTATGTCTCCTGTAGTTCACACAGATACCTGCTGAGGGAGGATAGAAATAGAGCTGAAGAAAGAGTTTTTGGGTTTTCTTCTTTTTTTTGTATTCCATAAGCCAAGTAAAAAAATAAATCACTGTATACTAAAGACAAAGATTGCTGACTTATGGATCTCCATCAATGTCCTCATCCAGGATGTAGACAGTATTGTCCATCATTCTGCAGAAAATTCCAGTTCATATCTCTTCTTCCTTCTTCTCCAGTGCAAGGCCAGATTTCTCCAAGCATAAGACATCAAGGCCATTAGAAGGAGTCACTCTACCACAGCTCACTATTCTTTTTCTGGCAGTTGTTCTCTTGTCTTTTACTGTGTTTGTTTGTTTGATCATTTGTTTGTTTTTGAGACAAGGTTTCCCTGTGTAGCCTTGGCTGTCCTGGAACTCACTCTGTAGATCAGCATGGCATCGAATTCAAAGAAATCTACCTGCCTTTGCTTCCCCAGTGCCAGGACTAAAGGCGTGCACCCCACCTCCAGGTTTTGTTTAATTATTTTTATTATTATTATTATTATTATTATTATTATTATTATTTTGGTTTTTTCGAGACAGGGTTTCTCTGTGTGGCTTTACGCCTTTCCTGGAACTCACTCTGTAGCCCAGGCTGGCCTCAAACTCACAGAGATCCACCTGGCTCTGCCTCCTGAGTGCTGGGATTAAAGGCCTGCACCACCACCGCCTGGCTTAATTTTTTTAATATACAATATATTTTGATATTCTTTCCCCTCTCTCCACTCCTCTAAGGTCCTCCACAGCTCTCTACCCACCAAACTTCATTCTCTCTCTCTCTCTCTCTCTCTCTCTCTCTCTCTCTCTCTCTCTCTGTCTCAGAAAAAAAATCAAAGTCAAAACAACCCAATAAGATAAAAAATAACAAAACAAAAGGTGCACACACAGTAAAAATATGGAGTCTAATTTCTGTTGGCCAACTACAGCCCCGAGGTCGTAGGGCCTGCCCCAGAATATGATTGATATATCCAGTGACACTCCATCAGAGAAAATTGATTTTTCCCTTTCTCAGCAGGTGTCAAGTGTAAACACCTTTTTGGTTAGGGGTAGGACTTTTTGTCCACTTTTCCCTTTGCCATGCTGGGATTTGGCCAGGTTGAACTTGAGCAGGTCTCTTAAATGCTATCATAATCTCTGTGAGTTCATATGCACATCAGCCCCGTTGTGTCTAGAAGACAATGTTTTCTTGGAGGTGTCTTACACCTTTGGCCTTTAGAATCTTCCTGCCTCCTCCTCCACATAGGTCCCTGAACCTTGAGGGCACATCCTATTTAGGGCCGAGTGCTTCAAAGTCTCTTGCTCTCTGTCCACTATCCAATTGTTGGTTTCTGTGTTAATTTCCAACTTCTGCAAGAAGAAGCTTTTCTGGTGAGGGTTGACAAGGCATAGATCTACAGTTATATCTGTGTATCATTGGGAGTCATTTTATTAATATGTTCCTTTAGTAGAATAATAGTATTAGGTTTTCCCCCAGGGCTCATGACTAGTCTAGTCTCAGGTTCTTGGCCACTTTAGCAGTGACAGGTATGGGTGCAATCTCATGGAGTGGGCCTTAAATCTATTCAAAAAGTGTTTGTTTACTCTCATAACATTTGTGTCAATATTGTATGTCTTGCAGGAAGGTCACTATTTTAGGTAACATGGTTTATGGCTTGGTGACGGTGATGATTCTTTTTCTCCTCTGAGAGTGTGAAAAGCACCAGCCCGCACCATGAACGCTAGTGAATTGGGGTAAAGCTTCTGGTTGGGCACCAGCTCCACTTCTTCATCTTCAATGACAAGAGAATACAGCATCTTTAGCAATAGGGCCTTCTTGGTCATCAGGTTGTGGAGGGTAAGCAATAGCCTTGGCAATAGCCTGTTATGTTTGAGGGAGCAATGGGACCACTTTAGCTCACCATTCTTAATTATAAAAAGCCTTAAAAATTTAGAAATGTGTCCTTTCTTTTGTCATTGGCTGTCATCAAATTCATGAGCTAATTTCTACCTATTTATTTCTTTTTTAACTAGATGGAGAAAAGCAGGGTTGGCTAGATGCCTCAGAAGGTCAAAGTGTTTGCAGCACGCCTGATGCCCTGTGTTTGATTCAGTAACCCACACATAGTGGGACACAGTGATGCACATATACAACCCCAGCGTTCCTGTGGCAAGATGGGAGAGATAGGAGAATTACAGAGAGATTTATGAATGGGCTAGACTAGAATATTGAGCACAGCAGAATTGAAAGTTAAACCCCACCTCAACAAGGTGAAAGGCTAGAACCAACTTTTGAACATTGTCCTCTGCCCTGCACGTGTCCACTGTGGCACATGTGTGCCTGTGTGCATATGCACACACATGCACACATTTACATGCACACATATGTATGCACAACCCCACACATTAATAATTAGAAAATAAAAAATTGAAAAAGAGGAAAACAGAAAGCTTTTATTTAATAAAAACAATACAAAGATTTATTTTCTTACTTTCCATATAGATCATTATATATTTTCTTCATTTTTTTTCAGACTGACATAATCTGACCAAATATGAAAAATACTGTTTTCTCCCTCCTGCTACCCACACTGCTAGCTTTATATTGTTAAAGCTGGTTCACTCTCTTTTCTTGAAGGGCAAGCAGGGCATGGAACAGAGTGTATGTCTGACAGATTCATTGCCAATCTAGATTACTGCAAAGCTAATGGAGTTTCATCCCTAACTCCTCCCCTACGAGGGGCTGACCCAAAATCTCAGAAAGTCCTTTCAGAATATTCTTGTGACCAACCATGACTTCTATCTGCAATTAGGCCATGGCTAATTCTTCAGGGAGGGAGCATGATTCCACTGCGCAACAACACCCAACACGGGAATGTAAACATGAGAGCCACAGACTGGAGGTGCCATAACCCACTGTTTCACTTAATGGCTTGCTTATCCTATTTTCTATACATGAATCTGTGGTCTTTTCCTAAAGATGATCCTCCGAGTTATTTAAAACCACAACAGCCTCCTAAGTGTAGGAGAGAACGGTCTTTCATAAAATATCTTAATCTCATTTAGAAAAATAACACACATCTTCAGAAAGATCATGTGGTTTACAGAGAAATAAGCTGAATGTCTAAATCAAAATGGTCTTCCCAAAGGAGGTGAACAAGCTCAACATTTCAGAGTCAGATAGAAAGAGGTTCAAACTCTTCCTCCTTGTAGCTTGAATTCGCTCATTATTTCATACCTCCGGCCTCATTTTTTGCATCTGTAAAAGGACAACAATATTTACTTTGAAAAGCTACTCTGAGGATGAGATGGCATGATGGAAGCCACAGAATCAGGTTCCTGATTGCGTGTCAGCTACTTAAGACAAGCATTGGAGGCATGGCGTGGGGTTGACCCACTCTGAAATCTGACTTTGAGCTTAAATCCATGCTCTGCAGTTAGTTAGACAAACTCTGGGGCACAAAAATGTTTAAGCTCAGTGCATGCATGTTTGTGGTGTACATGTGTGTGAATGTGTGCACATCCACGTCTGCAGAGTCCAGAAGAGGACATGGGATGTTCTCTCTCACTCTGTTTTATCCCGTTGAGACAGGATTTCTCACTGGAACTGGAAATAAGCTGGTAGCCAGAAAGCCCCAGCAAACCTCTAGTCCCCGATCTCTGCAGCTTTGGGGTTGCAGGCACATATGGTCATTCCTGTTTGCTTCCATGAGCACTGGAGATTTGAACTTCAGTCCTCATGTTTGTTCAGCTGGAGCTTTTGCCTGCTGAGCCATCTCCTAGTCCTTTTCTTATTTTTATTTTTTTTTGTGTGTGTATATGTGGCACAAATTATGAACCTCCTTGTGCCTCTGTCTCCTCACCATTAAATGAGAGTGAGAACATTGTCTGCACTAGATGGAAGTTATGAAGATTGCAAGGGGTCATGCCACTCCAGCACTAAGAGCAGTGTCTTTGGCACCTTGCATGCTATATACGTTTATATTAAATTGTCAGCTATTTATTTATTGAAAATCTTTATTCCACTAGACCAGAACTGTTCTATTAAGTACATGCTGTAGAAGAATAACCAGAGTATTATCTCTGAAAATGTGGGAACTTTGTTCTAATTAAATCCACATTTCATTGTTCTGGCTCTTTTTAGCCACAGATTTATAGTTAACTTTTTGAAAGCCAAAGTTTTGAATCTATGGTAACATGTTCTGCCTTGTTACTGTACATAAAGACCCCAATTATACTACTCGGTTACTGCCTGCCAAAGTATTTTTGGTAACAGTTGAACAAAAAGCACTTCAACAAAAACACCATTGTTTTCTTTAGGATCCAAGAAAGTTTAATTAAAATGCCAACATGATCAAGCAGGCTAAGAATGTTTTCTCATTATTCCAATTAAGAGTCAGTAAGATTTGATTAATATTATTCTGACTGCTCTGGGCTCTGGCAGATCTGTATATTTTCATTCAGTTATTCATCTCTAGTATACTCTATTAATTATTTCTCTCTCTCTCTCCCTTTCTGCTTTTCTCTTCTTCAGGATAATCCTTTGTTTTTTCAAATGCCCTCCAGAGTCTTTTCCTTAAAATAGTAAGAATTATTTCAAGTTCTACTGTTAATTTTAGTCAGAACTTTAAATACCATTTTGAGCTAATTCATATCTCACATTCTTCCTATAAAAGAAATGTGTGAGTTTTTTTTTTAAATGGAGCCTTTCCAGGCTTGCTATAATTTACTATGTAATTCAGTGTCTACCAGAGAATGAAAGTGATTATTTATGTTCCCCAGACTCAGGGAGTTAGAAAAACATTGAACTCTGCTGATTTTCAAAAACACACAGTTGAACTTGTTTAGCAATGCTTCGTTTGTATGCAGAGAACCTAGTATGTATTAAAATAGGTATGTGATTCTGTGTTGATTTCAAGAAAGTGAGGGAAAGCCGTTTCATCATCAAAGCTTGTATATTCAATGCCCACCTCAACATTGTAGAATCATAGGCCGTGTTTGAAATAGCAAATAGACAGAAGTCTAAAATCCAAAGTTATGACTCCCAAAGAAAGAATAACTCATTCTTTTTTATATGTGGAATATTAAATTCTCCTGGCTTATTACATAATTCTGAGTCAATATGTGAAATGGTTTTCTTGGGGGAAATGCCTAGTTAGTGCTCTTTTTCAGTCTAGTAATTGTGCTGGTATTTTAAAATATGTTATTATACCCAGAGGTTTAGGAAATGGTCATATGTCTTATAAAATATGAATAAATGTGAGATAGAATTATGCTGCAATTTTTGTGAAAACCATAATTCTGAATTGAATGCCTCTTGTGTTTTTAAACCCCACCTGCATAAACATGAAAATGAAGTGTGGGCTTTAGAGAAAAGGGCATCTGTAATTATAGTCCAGATCTCTTATACCATTAGTTTCGTGCCTGCTTAACCCACTCCCAAACACACACATACACAACACAGATACCACACATAACACACCACACATACGTGAGATACCCAGGCCACATATGCAACATACACACACACACACACACACACACACACACACACACACACACACACA